>CM037855.1:102741845-102788614 GCA_021234595.1 Delia radicum | reverse complement strand
TTTCTTTTTGTTGAATGTAACTGTTAATTCTATCATATTTTAAAAGATTGGCAGACATGGCATGTTTTTTGTGCGTAAACAACGAAACTGCAACACTTGACCAAATCAATATCGAAATTCTGTATAAAATCAGCAACAGCATCTTTAAGAAGTTGCAGTTTCTTTTAACTTTTGAGAGGATAACTAAATTGACATTTTTTTTGAGTAATGAAATATATATGTTGCGTTTGGTTGTGTATAGTTTGGCTGGTATGTCATGCCCAACACCATAGCGTTCTGGGTTTACATGTCCAACAGGCACCGGAAATAATTCAAAGGATAACAAGACAAGCTACACGCTATGGTGGTGGTGGTGGACTAGGCGGTCCAAATTATCGTCCTGTTCTGGTCCAGCATCAAATTATAATATACGTACTTCGCCAGTAGATTCCTCAAATGGATTAACATCGTCGCAATTAAATGCCGTATCCAATCTCGGTCAAGAGAACTGCTGGCGTAGGAGCCTATAGTTTCGGTGGTATGGCTAGTGGACGTCCTTCAAATGGTAACAGTTTTGCTGTTAGTACAGCTAATTGGGTAAAGTGGGAAATCCTGTTATTAAAGGTGGCATCGGTACCGGAGCTATACGTTCACAACCACCAAATCAACCAATTATTGGTAGTGGTACTGTAGCCGGTAGTGGTGTGCCAGACCTCAACAATGCAACAGGCTTTATTACAAGCGGCCCAGTATCAATTGCAACAACATCAACAGCAGCAGCAACTTCGTCGTCAAATTCCACAACAACAGTTGTATCGCCAACGTCCTGCTCCGAGTGCTTATCAGCAGTATAATTAAATTTTGAATATACGAAATTTCAATATTTATTTAAAATGTGTGTAAAATTGAAGAGTGAAATTATTGTTTCAATAAAAATTTATTAACACAAATAATAATTGGTGATAATTTTTATTTAAATTTTACAGGTGGGACTAAAAACTTTTGTAAATATTTTGTTCAAAATATTTACGCCAAACAAGTGCAATGAAAATTGACCCGTATTTAATTTAAAGGCCCAATCTCACTTCTGAGACAGTAATTTTATGCGGTTGCTTATTCGCAGTCAATAGGTTAAATAATATTAATAGTAGTTCTAGCTTAATAAGTTCGCTTATGTGAGTTGCCCGTTAAAATTAAAAAAAAAAGTGCTGGCAGAAATATATTTTATGCAAAATACATGGGAGTGATTCCGGTAAAAATTCGTCCCGATTTAATGATACTCTTACACTGAGTTTAAATAGTATATCGAATAGAATTGATCGCTTAAATGTGGTTTTAAAAATAGGACATTCTGGCTTAAACATTTAATAAATAAAAAGAATTTATATATTATTTGTTTAGCATAATGCGCAAACGAGATTCTGCCATGAATAAATGTTGTAATAAAATTGTAAGTCAATTTAAAATGAAGTGAACGGTTATGACAAGAGCAAGGCTATTCGAGTTCAAAATCATTAATATTGTTAATATTTATGTACGCATATAGAGTCGGGTTTTGTTTGTCCTATCTTTCAATGCAACCCTTAAAATGTGCAATAGGCTAGAAATGTGATTGGCAAAGTTTCGGATCAATCGCTAATATTATCACTGCTTCATTTTAAAACTGCTTGCTTTCATCATATAAATTTTTGTCTTATTATTTTGTTAAAAATAAACTAAATTTTGTGTTCGTTTTGCAAAGGTTTTAATGTGTGTAGTAGTTATATTATAAGTGATAAATTTATCGATATATAGATAAAATTATCAGATCATTTATTTTTTATTTATAATTATTTACTTCCAGTATTTCGTATCCACGTTGGGTGACTTCTTCAGGGAACAATAAAATTATCTTTTAAAACAGGTATAAAACTCAAAATCGGTACAGAACTAGATCACTAATAAAAATGACCTAGGCCACTAATGTGCCAAATACCACTTGCCCACGAAATTCGAACACACATCTTAACCCTTTAATTGGCAAACGGTGTTTTGAAACGAAATTCATACCATGTGCTCCACTCGAAAAAGTTCTTCAACAAAATTGTTATCTTCAATTTATAACGAGGTTCAACCTCCATATTCACACAAAAAATAAAGCAAATCAAACTTATTAGCTATGATACTAGTATTTCGAACTGGCTAAAGATCTCATCAGAACCCGAAGTTTTTGAAAAGCTAGAGCCGCCATAATAGGCAGAACTTTAACAAAAAAACCTATTAATCATCAATTTTGCTAAATTTCTTGTCTTATAGTAATCAAGCACTTGGTTAGGGTCTTTTTCTAACAAGCATCATGACGTTACTAAGTTTGAAGACCAAAAATGTTCTATTCATATAAAAAATTTTAGTTTTTACTTGGCTCAAGTAATATTTTTTACAGTTTGTTTTAGATTTCCGTATTATATACATCGAGATTATTTTTGTGTTATTTTCAATTTATAACGAGCTTTCAACCTCCGTATATTGCAAAAATAAAGCAAATCAACATATTGCTAGGTTGATATTAGTATTTCGATCTGGCTAAAGATCTAAAGATATCTCTTATCGTTGCCTAATTTAGGCGATATGAGCCAAAATATTTTAGGGTGCATTTTGAAAACTAAAGCATATAAATAGATGTTTTGGACACAAAATTTCTCTTCAAACTTCAACGCTTTGCTATTAATATTTAATGTCTTCAAAATTGCAAAAAGCCGTCAGTTATAAAAATCCGTCCTTAGAGTTATATAAGTTAAGACGATGTCCTTGGACAGAAGAAGGACCTGATAAAACCTGTGAGTCCTTGAAAGTAAAAACTTATTAAAAAAAAAAGGTTAAACTACTTAATTTTATTATAAAGAGATTTTAGTCAACTTAAGATGGTTTTTTAGATTTTTGAAAACTATATTTTTTTAAAAATAATTAGTTTTTGAAATTTTACGAAATTTGATTTTGAAGTTTTCTCGGTTCCAAACCGTGGACTGCACACGAAAAAATTCTTCGCAAAATATTAATCAAATTTAGTTTTATATCGGAATATATTAATTTCTAATTATAAAACGCTCATTTGACGCATTTGTGGAAATTTTATGAAGGCTACCCTGAGGCATCTTAACTGTTAGAGGGTTAAACGTATTTGAAGTAAATTACTGCTACATAGTTTTTTATTCAATAGACCCATAAATTGTGTGATTTTAAGGATGTCGTTAAGCATAACTTTTAAAATACATCTCAAATATGATAATAGTTAGTTTGGGGTCTTGTTTATATAAATTTTTTTATCTATTCATTGTTTTCACAGAGCCAGAAAATCATTGCTCAAGAGTTTCGGGCTGCTAAAAAAAATCATTCGATTATAAATTACAAGTTTAAAGTCATTTTGATGAACTTTTTTTATTATTTTTAACTTTTGTACAAGAGTATTGATCCTAAAAATTTCGTCCACGCTAATGAAGTATCCAGTTTTTTGTTTATGTATGGCAAGATTTATTGCAATTGCATGGGGTTTGAAAGTTTTAACGTACTTTTTTTATACATAAAATAAAACATTTTATCTTAGTTTTTATGGTAAAAAGAAATAAGTCCATCAGGAACATTCAGTGACCAAATATAGTAAATAAATGAGCAGCATTAACAAGTAAATCAGCCGTTTTTCTCAGTCGTGTACTATATATATACTATATATACTGTCTTTTACTATTTTTGTACAATTTCGCAAAGTGGTTAAATTGATTTAAAAATATGTTTTATGCAGAAGAAACTATATGTTTAAAAACCAATCTTCTGCTTTTAGAGTAGGCAGTTTTATGAGCGAAAGACGGTTTTCATACGACGGGAAATTACTTATCTCTAGTCCAAGCGTATTTCCGAAGACAAAAAAGTAAAAATTATTTTTGCACAAATTCAAGTAGTGGTCCCATGCTACAGACGTGTATTCAAGAATCGGCCTAATTAAGGATGTGTAGAGTTGCTTAGCAACGTATGGATCTTCAAATTCCTTTCCCCATCTTTTTACAAATCCAAGGACGCCTTTTGCCTTGTTGACTGTTTGATTTATATGTGCATTGAAATTAGTGATTTATGTAATAATACTTCAAGATCAAGGAATGTATTAACTTGTTCAGTTTATATTCGTTTATATTATATTTTTTGTAAAAAACTGTTCTACTGAAAATCAATGTTTGTTTTTTAAAGTCATCACCATGCTGTTTAAATTGCACCAATGAAAGAAATTGTCCAAGTCCATTGGAGAAAATGGCTATGATGAATTGAATTTGAGAATTTGTATACTATTGATTATAGCTAATAAAATAATTTCCACTCATCTGTATACATTAAAATTTTGAGTGATGAAATGAGGAATAGCACAGGATTTAAACAGTGGAATAATAAATGAGGGAAAGTATCCGTTAAGAAATGACAAATGAAATAAAAGTGTTAACGGCATGGCAAGAGTAGCAACACAATTCTTAACCCTGCAGTACTATCGACTATTCAACTTACGTCATTACTATCGTGGGTGTAATCCACCCCTACTTATTAGTATCTGTCATTCATATCAGTTAAATTCAATTATGAAAATAATATTTTTATTTTTTTCAATAATGAACACCAAAATACAAAAAAAAATTAGTTTTATAAGTTGGAAATTCATTTATTTTCCATAATATTTTGTTATGTACATTTCTCTTGAAAAAAATCAAAATTCAGCCTTATTGGAGGATTCACTCAGACGATAGTATTGCGGGGTTAGATTACAACTAGGAACACCATCATGGCCAACAGAATTTGAGTGTTTTAGCTGCATAATATCTTTTTTTACAATTAAGCAATATTATCATCTCCAGCCGAGAAATAACACCGATAGCATCACTATTTTTTTTACACAATTTTATTTTATTGTTAAAAGTGACAAATACACAATTTAACAAATTTTCACAGATTTCAATTTCGAATAAATTTATTTTATTTTATTTCTTTTTTTTTTTGATCTTTGCTTACATTTTTAAGCGTTGCCAATACTATAGGCAAAATAGGGTAAAATTGTGGTATTTTTCATTCAGATGGCAACTCTTAAATATAAATAATTGACAACTCAGATGATAACGTAAAAATCAATCACAAAAACTTCGTGATTTATTAAAATATGTTTTATTCCCCGTGTTAGGTGAGTGATGTGAAGTGTAGGTGATGTGATGAAGGGTAATGATTAACAAAATTAGGACATAAAGAAAAAATATTTTTATTTTGTAAGAAGAGCGCAGGTTTGATTCTTACTGCCGCAGGTTGTTGAAAAATTTATCATATAAAGACGCCTGTCCATAAAAATGCAGAAACTGGTCTAGTCTGATTTAAAAATTAATAGTGTTTATAATTTTTAGAGAAAAACGTTTAATATTCTTCTTAACCTCACAATTTTAATATTTTTACTTTGTGTTTATTAAAAAAATAATTGTTCAAAGTGTTAGTTACAAAATTTTACTTATATTTAGGAGCGCTTACTTTTTTCCTGTTCTAATTTATTGTATAATATTATAAAATTTTTGTAATTTTATTTGTTAATTTTAGCAAAACGGTTCTAAATTGCATTTCAAAAAAACTCTAATAAAATTTAGTAGTGGCTACTAATTATTTTTATAACTTCATTGTACAGCAGTTCAACAGATATCTGTTGCTAAATTAGCAAACAATTCCGCAAGACTCAAAATAGTTAAACTTCCAGTAATAACAACAATATTTACCGCAGCCATTATAGACTTTTTTTTCTTAGTGTAGCTTCAAAGCAGATGCGTTAGAGGTTTAAAATAAAATTTAGTTGTGAAATAAAATTTTGTTTTTTAACGTTTTATTAAAAATCATTCAAACTGTTTGTTTGATCGTTACGATTAGTTTGTCAATCTTATAAGCTAAAAATAAATTAAAATAAATAAAAATAAATAAAAATATTAAATAAATTAATAAATAATAAAAAAATATTTGAAGAATCAACCGTCTTTATAAAAAATTTAATTTTTTTAACATATTAAATGCTTTTCGGAAAATTCTTTAAGTTTTATTTTTAAGTTTTAATGAACGTTGATGTCTGGGATATTCGGGAAAACCTCCTGTGCCAAATGAAGGATTCTCCATAAAACCACTATTAAAGGGATATTGTGATTGTACACCATAAGGAATGGCATTGGCAAATGGATTTAATTGTAAATGTTGTTGCTGAACTGGAGAGGATGTAATGATATTTGGGTTGATATTTTCCAATTTGCGGTCCAAAATTTAAGTTGGGATTGTTAGCTAAACCAGATCCATCGCCTGAAAATGAATCATATTTCATGAAGTTGTTTTGTGGATTAAGTTGATGAACGTTTGATAGTTCAGGCAATGGTCCTTGTTGGCCATTGATGTTAATATCGGAATAAGGTGTAATTTGCTGTGTACTGGGCATATGTTGAAGACCAAGTTGGTTTAGTGGCAGTGAATTATAATCCAAAAAATTATGGCATAATGTGACAAATAAGCTTGATTTCCATTTGTTAAGCCGGGTGGAGCTCCTTGTTGATTGACAAAATTATTAGGACCTTGAGATAAGATTGATTGTTCTACAGCTTGTGAATCAATTTTAAATCCGGGATAATTAGGTAAACCTGGTTGACCATTTGGGAATGAGCCATAACTCATTAAATTATTACCGTAACCAGGATGGAGGGGTAGCTGACCGTTAGATAAGCCTGGGGTTGACTTAAGAAAATACTAATTCCCTGTTGGGTGGGGTATATTGACTGTGGACCATTGGGGCCCATATTAGGATTTCCATAAAAATAACCCATAAAGTTTTGTGGCTGAGGTTGCGGTTGAGCTTGATAACCAGGATGTGGATAGTTATTAGCATAATTTTGTAAACCACTTGCTATATAGGGATTATTATTTGGTCCTAATTGTCGTGCGTATTTGTAAAATCCATCATATTTTGATTATAACCATTAAACATTGGTGTCCATTTGTTTGCAAGTCATTAGCAGCGTTCATATTAATATTTTGTGATAATCTTGTGCTTGGTTTTTGTGAATTTGTGTCAATTTCCAGTTGATCGCCATTATTGAGCAATTGTGATTTTTCCACTGTTGTATATTTCTTTTTTGAGACTTTTGTCTTTTAACATTTTCACTTGTGTTCTCTGATACTTTTGTCGATCTAAGTACACGATTATATTATCTTCCACTTCATTTTCTATATCACTACAACTGGCATAACAAATTACCGCAAGCACTAAAAGACAAATAAAAATATTCCGTAAGTTCTTCATTTTGTCACTTTCAAACCGTTACTAAATTCATATTCAATACTGGCGATGAATTTATTTATTAAAATTTTGAATGCCAGTGAAATTAAGATTTCGTTTTTATCTCAAACCACTTCTATTTAACCACAACTCTGTGTACATAAAGATTTTATAATACATTTTATGTAATAAATGAAGTTTACCAAAATTTTACAAATTATAGGGTGTTAACAAAGAGATGATAATTTAAATGAATAAAAAAGTTTGGTGGATAAAATATGGTGAGAATAAAAGTATACACTAAAAAATTTTCAAAACAGATTAAGTCATAAAGATAACTGAGCAGCTCGAAAAATAAAACAAAACTTTTCCTAAATATTTCGTGCACGCTGATTTTGGTGGCGTACCCAATTTTTTCACTTATATTCCCGATTTTTCGCAATATTGCATTTAAGCTTTGTATATTTTAACGAAGTTTTTGTACATACAATTTAAAAAAAAATACGTTATCTCAGTAGAGACCTTCTGCAACATTTGGGCATCGAATTTGTTATATATGCAGCATTAACAACTAAACCAACGGTTTTCTCAGATGTTACTATATTTTACTCTTTCATAGCTGGTTATCATCCCATTTGCAAGAAAATTTTGAAAATATTTTGGATACATTCACTGTAATGAAAGTTGTTAAACTAACTTTCGCAATTATTAACTTATTAAACTGAATTTTAGTACACATTCTCTAAGATATTTACATATTATTCCAGTTTATTCCGATAAACCGCACTTTTTTTAATTTTTAAAATTATATTATCCTGCAACCAATATTGGCGTAATTATGCTCAAATGAAAGTAGTTTTATCTTTTTTGCTAGCGCAAAACCAAAAAAAACTAGCATCATTTTTAAAAATTTGTAGAATGGAAGAAAAACCATAATTTTTAGTAAAAATCGAGTCGTCAAAATTATTAAAAATGATGTGTCGCAAGCCATTCTTATTAATGCAGTTTCAGAAATCGAAAACTTTATTTGAGAGGCGCCACGGGTTAGTGCTATCTGATTTTCTTAAATTCGCATCACCTAACTTTTAGACCTATTCTACAATAATCGCTACAAAATTGATATAATATGAAAGTTGAAAAAATATGACGCTCTAATGACAATGTACGGAAATGTATGTGCTTGATAATTATATATGTAAATATTACATCAGTTTTCTTTAAAACACACTCATGAACATAAATGATCCCTCATATGAACATAAAAGAATCATTGATGAACACATATGAATCCTGTATAGATGCATGTGGACATGTATGAAGCATGTGTGCTCAGGTATGGATCCATATATGCCGATTTTTAACAGGGCATAAAAAACTCCATTTAAACATTTTTTCGTAATGCAATTTTACGAAAAAAAATTGGTACACCATTAAGATAAGCTTGGGCTAAATATTAAGAACAATGGTCGGTACACTTGTTTTCGATTTAACTGGTAAATTTTGTAGCGTTGTGTATTTCATTCAGCTTATATATCTGATTAAACTTACTGTAACACATGCGATTTACTTTTAAATTCCAACCTTTTTCTTTAAAAAATTAGTAATAAGTTAAAATCGCACTTCTTAACGTACTACCCTGTAAATGTAGTTAAAACCAATTTACACCTTCAACATAATGTTGAAAATAAATAAAGGTTCTATTGTATTCAATTTAACTGTATTATATTTTATTACATATTCATATGGTCTACTGTTAATTTGGTGTCATAGACAATTAAGCTAAAGATGCATCATCATATTTTCTCTCAATACATTTATATAATAAAAACTATTTATCACAAAACAAAAAGACTTAAGAAACAAGCGTTAGTATATTTTTTGGTATTAAGAACTTTTTTTAATTTATTTAAAATTTTATGGAAATTAAGAAAACTTGGGTATGATATGCAACAGGGCGTTTTGACCATTTAAACCTTTTGGATTATGCTTTTGTTCCAAAAGCTTTTTGAGATTTTTCAAAAAAAAAAAAAAAATAATATCAAACAAATAAATTTTTTTTCAATTCTTTTGATTTGTTTTCACAACACCAGATAGTTTCAGTAGTTCTAGCCACTAAAAGAAATTATTCGGACAACTAGTTATTGGTTAAGGACATCAGAGTAAAAATTCAGAATTTTCAAATCAGAATAAAAACTAGTAATTAATTACTTTCGGGAAATTCCCAGCATTAGGTTAGCCAACACCGTACTTTAATTCGGGTTATATTGTGGGATGCGCATAACATTATCAGAAGTATCTAATATATAGAAAAATTAAAGAGTTTAACAGTAAAGAGATCAATCTAAATGCAAAAGCTGAAAAAGTGAAATTAAGCTAATTTCGAATAGGAAGTTTTTTACCTAGAGTAGATCAAAAAGTGTTTAAAATTTCTTTAAATTTTAATATACGATTTAATTCAATAAAATATTCAAAGGTTTTGTATGTTTAATACCATTAAATCTCAATTTATATAGGACTTTTCAATAGCGATTAGGTCAAGACATTGTCCGATTTTAACACTTTATACATCCATTACACCCATTTCCATTTAAAGGTGATAATTATTGATTTCCGGAGCAAGAAACTTAAAAAATGCGCTTTAACCCACTGAAGACTGACACCGATTCCTTTGTCGTAGAAACTTCACACATTCAACATTTAAGATATTTGAATTGATACAGTGAACGAAATAATTATAAGTTCACCCTCGAAGTTATAACTTTTAAAAAATATTTGCAATATTTTGAAGTTTTTTGCTACCACATAAGAACCAAGGATAATGAAGAACTAGGGATGATGAAGAACAATGCTGTACAGAACTGTGTGCGACGCGCACCTATTCGTGCCATCGTGCCACCACCCCATAGTGCCACCGCGCCCAAAGACAGTTATATAGGCGGACAAATTTAAGAATGTGGCTTCATTCGCCCACTATTAATATAATTTATTTATATTTTAGTAATTTTGAAAATAGTTTATATTAGTTAAAACTTCTTAATTGAAAATATTAGGTAAAATTTGATTAAAAAAATCGAAAAAATAACAAAAAATTCAAACTACACTAAGATTGGCCAATTAATTTTCAGAAGATTTAAAAATCATTTATTTTTACTATATTTCTATTATAAATTGAAATAGCTTAAAAAATTACTTAAAAATAAATAAATTATATTAATAGTGGGTGAATAAAACCACAGTCTTAAAATTTGTCCGCCTAAAAACTGCCTTTGTGCGCGATGGCACGCTGGGTGTTGGCGCGATGGCACGATCTGGTGCTCGTCGCGCACAGTTCTGTGCATCCAGTTCTTCATCATCCTTGATAAGAACAACAATTCTGGCCGATACCAAAAACCGATTTCTATCCATTTGTAGCAGATTTTGCTGCATTTGAATATAAGTTCAGTGATCTTAAACTCAGTTTTCGGGCAAAAATTTTGTTTTCATTTTCTTTTTCCTTACAGGCATATTTTAGAATTTCATTTTTTCATTTCAAGTACAATTTTCTTGAACACCGTTCTTTTCTTGTCATGGATTTATTTCAAGTCATCATCGGAATCACCAGTTTGGCCATATGTAAACGCTGAAATGCGTATTAGCACATTTCACTTGAACCAGGCACGTAGCTAGGGGGGGGGCTTGGGGCTAGAGCCCCTCCGAAATGATTTGACAAATTTAAAAACTTACTACAATTTGTTAGAAAGTATAAATGTTATTAATAAATTTAATATGAAAATATTTATTTTTGACTTGGATCAAATAGGAAATAGTTTATAATGAGTCGAATCTTAAATTTCGTTAGAAAACATCGCCTGCAAATTTGCGGCTATCATTGTTAGAGTTGATTTTCGACAAAAAGCAATAAATAAAATCATTTCATTAAGAGATTTCGAAGTCTTTGACTTAAAATATAATCAATATTGTTTGAGACAATGCAAACTAAAAATTAAATATGTCTACACAGAAAAACTAAAATTGAGTTTAATTAAAATATTTGTTGATTCAGCAAAGTTTAACTGAATTCGGTCGTGTTGATGCAGTTGTAGTAACAACTAAAAGAATTTGTATCTATTTAATTAATATTACTTTCAATTATATATAGTTTTATTCACATCTATTAAAAATTTAATTGAATATTGTTTACTATTGGAAAAATTACAAAATTTTAAAAAAATAACCAAAATTGTAAAAAATCGCCAAAATTTAAAAAAATCGAGACCATTTGAAAAAATCGCAAAATTTGAAAAAAAAAATTGCAAAAATTTAAAAAAACAATCCTCAAAATTGCAGAAATTTAAATCAAAATAAACACCAAAATTCGAAAAAAAATTTAAAAAAAATCACCAAAATTAAAGAAACGCGAATTTTCAACTTCAAACGATTTTTTTTAATTTTGTTATTATACGTTATATAAACTGAAAAAAAAATTTATACCAAATTCATTTTCAATTAAACAGTTAATTGAAAGTAAGTTTGAAATCGAACAAAAGTTTAATTGAAATTTTTTTGACAATGATTTTTTCTGTGTATTTTGACATAATCTTTTAAAATGGAGATACCACTAAGACTCAAAATTAAGTTTACTTGTGCCGTAAAAGTCGTTACTTTACTTACAGTGCAATCTTTTTATTTAAATTTGGTTTGCTACGCACGCATCTGGTAACATAATTTTCAGTATTTTTTTACGATATATATTACGATATCTCAAAATCCATTAAAGCGACTCGTATTCCACACACAGAGACCATATTTTTTTAATTTTTGAAACAAATTAAGCCTCAAACTTTGATTTTTTTTTAGAAATTTTAAAGGGTTTTTATTAAAAAATTGATTAAAGACAAATTGAAAGCGTTTTGAAATTGTCCAAAATATAAATCAAAGTGAATTCGAAATATATAATTTAGTTTAAATATTATTTCTTTCAGACAACAATCACGCTTGCTTGTAAAATTTACGATTTTTTTAACACAAGACATGAAGTCGGATATATGAAAAAGGGGAAAAAATTGTGAATAATTTGTTAAAATAATTCAAATAAGTGGCAGCCGGGGTCCACGGCATAGTGTCAAATGGTTTTCAAAACGTGTGTTTTCTCGAACATTTTAACGCTGTTTTTAAATAAGTCTAAATTTCCTAAACTTTTAAACATATTTTTATACAAAGATGTGTTAAATTTCACCACCAATTTTAAAAATAGATACGTTTTTTCATATATTTTTGATGCTTTATCACCTATCCGAATTTCATTAATTTCAAAGGGAACCCATCGGAAAAGCTTCCTTATAAGTGTCAGGCAAATTATATAGGATATTTGCTTTTAATTTGTTTTTTGGACGGTTATAAATCTTTAATTTCCCGAGTTAAACGTTTGCATAAAATAATACATTTATTTATATGCACTTATAAGGTTTTGTCTGCCAGTGCATTTAACTGGACATAATTATATCAATTCGTATATAAAATTAATTTCGTTTGAAAAAATTTAATATGATGTCATATATAGTTGCGTATAATTGTATATTGCATTTAAATACGCTAAAACTAATCCAATTAATAATTACGTTATATTTATATACCTAGACATTGCAAAATAATATATATTTTGATATTATATCATATTTTAAAAACACAATTTTATTTTAGATAAGATTGTACATTACCCCATGCAGAGTCACACTAGAAAATTTGTCAATTATATTTTGGATGTAAATATGTATGACATCAATACAATAGTACAATTAATTGCATCATTTTGTGTATGATTTTATACACAAAATTTACCCCCAATTTTTGTCTTTTGAATTGATTTCTTTCTGGTTCTTAACCCTAAAAAAAGAATTTGATTCATTTGTAACATTATGAGTTCTTAATTTAGTCTAAGATTTTTTTCAATCTAAAACTCTTAAGTTTAGTTTCAACGTTTTTTTCGTGTTTGTTATTCAATGGTGTAAGTTAATAAATTCCACAAAATCTTCATTTTCATTATATTATTTTTATTTTTGAATATAATAAAATTTCCAAATGCTATGGAATTTGTTACAAATTATAAAGTTGTAAACCTTTTGCAAGTGGCTAATGTCTAAAAGGATTAATAGATATTTCGGATTTTCATGACGTTTTAAAATCAAAACCGGATACAAGTATAGCTTATTTTGTATATATCAGTATCAGTTCAGATATAAATTTTAAAACCGTTATATAAAATCGTATTAAATCGTATCGCGGTCATTATTCGGATGTTATTTAATTATTATGCCCATTTCTTGGATAAAACTGTATTAAGACTCATATTAAATTTCGTATGATCATATAAAGCATCATATTAATTTTAATCGGGTTATTAGAAGTTGAAACTTTTTTACTTTTTTTACATTTATCAAGTTTTAGCTACCCTAGACGTATATTAGCACATAAAATATAAAGTAAACGCAATTTTATTTTTCGCGGTTTTCAAAAAGTTTTCCGCATAATACTTTTTTTATTTAATTAAACTAAACTTTAATATTTAGCTAAAAATTTAACGTAATTAGACAATAACGATGCATATCCAACTTAAAGTACACAAACGTTTTCAACTTTGACGTGTTTCGCGGATTGTGATCAAACAGATTAAAGCGTTGTTTCGCGATATAGACATCAAAATTCGCAAAATAATGAACACAATAAGTAAAAAATGCATTTTAAGGAAATGCACTTTATACATGATTGCCCATTACGTGTAGGTAAAAATTTAGGAAAAAAATAATTTAGCAAACAAAAAAAAAAAAAAAAGCTGTTTCCTAGCTACGTGCCTGACGTGAACTGCTGTTTTACATTCGTGGCTTCATATATATTTGACATCAAGTTTTAGAGTAAACTAATACGCCAACTGTTGTAATTCAATGATGCTCAAACCATAATAGTGTTTGACACTTGGCAGACACTTTAAAAAAAGGAGACCATGCCCTAGTGTAAATAACACTGAAACTGAAGCTACATGCTTCCATCTGAATAAAACCAATCTAATCAACACTCAAAAAAAAATGTCAGTAAAGTCAGCTAAATTTTTGCTGCGAGGATACTTGCAGAAAAATTGCTAATATCAGCAAAATAGTTAGTAAATTATGTAAAAATGCTGTTAAAATTTGCAATTTGTTTGCTGATATTAGCAATTTTTCTGCAAGGATCCTCCCAGCAAAAATGTTTCTGTCTTTACAGGCTTGTTTTTTGAGTTTAAGGCTGAACTTACTTTTTGCTAATACTACCATAATCCATAACCCGACTCCTAAATACCTAGATGACACCCTTGATATAACACTCTCATTTAGGAAACATACAGAAAATACTGCCAACAAAGTCAAAACGCAAAACAATATCATCCAAAACTTGCTTCAACTACTTGAGGAGCTTATACTTGAGGAGCTTATACCTATATATCAAAACAGTCCATGACGATTGCCTTCAATCTTGAAATCCACATTAAGGCTTGCCGAAACGTTCACAGACAACAAACTATACATAGAACATTTGAAAAAACAATTGGAATTTGGCCTCGTGCGATGACGCCATTAAAATTTAAGACCTAACCTGCATACCATCACATTCAGAACTACCAAGACTTCTACACTTAGCAAAAAATCTTCATCATATTTATGAAAAACTTCATAAATATGATGAAAAACTTCATTGATTGCAACACTTCATGAATATTATTAAGCTTTTTCATAAAGTGCAAATTGATGGCAGGCTTTTTCATATTTATGAAATGTTTCATAAATATGATAAGTATTAAGAAACGTTTCATAAATATCATGAACAATTTTCATACATTATTATACAATGTTACATATTTTGTTTTTTGAAATATAATTTAAAAAATTATGTATATGCATAGAATTTTCATATGCACTTCAATTAAAATTAAGAATACAAATTGAAGTTGAAAAATTCCATTTAGAAACAAAATATAATTATCCATTTAAAAAGCTTAAATTAAAATTTCGAAATTTATATTGTATTAAAAAAATTCTGTTTAAATTTATGAACACATCATATAATATTTAATTTAAAATTGAAAATAATGTCTGGTAGTTTTGAGTTTTAAAGAGTCTAAATTGCAAATCACATTAAAAAAATTTCAACAAAAAGCTAAAATTTATTTTCACAAAGATTTTGAAACATTTTTATGAAACGATGAAAGAATTTAAAACATTTATGATAAATCTTATTAAACTGTTCATCATGTTTATGTAAACTTCATAAATATGATAAATAATTGATGACAAACGATTTATGAAACAATATCTTCAATATAATGAAACTTTTTCCCTTAGTGGATGGGTCAGGCGTAACAGTATATGAACAAACACTGGACGATGCTCTGCTACTCTTTATAAATGGGGGCTCAGCGGATTCCCTACTGTGTAATACTTTACCAACCATTTACCGCATTAGAATGTACTCATCGTAAATTTATTGGCTGAACAGCGTTAGCCCTGTTGACAGCGAATGGCTGAAAAATATTGCCATCAATATCTGATTCTTATCACTAAAACTATTTTTTTTGTAACCTATGTTTTAATCTTTCTTTAAAATTTATTTCCAACTATCTATATGTATGTAATTTATTTCAAACCAATGTAATACGACTGATAAATAAATTCTTTGCTGGTCCGGTATCTTCGAATGCAATAAACGATAGTATTGCCAAATATCAAATCGATTGCAGAGAAACGTCAAAATTGTGTGCATTTCACTATAGTGGAGAACATTAGGTAACTTTATTGCTAAGAAATGTCATATGTTTTCTATTAAACAATAAAATTTAACACAACATTAATTTTAATATGTAAATAATAAAATTTTTCACCATTTTTATTTATTGAAAATTATATAGTTTTTGATTTCTATGATGAAAACTAAAAGTGCCATTCGATGCAGACATGACTGCGAGAGTAGATTGCATGTCAACGATATCATGATATTGCAACAACATAGAAATTAAGGTGGTAATTTTGTATTTCACTTAGGTGAAGCGTTGCGTTATTTCTATATAAATTAATTTTGTTACAATACACTCAAAAAAAAGTTGGTAAAGTTAGCAAAAACTTTTGCTGAGTCAGCAAAATTTTAGTCAGGAGGGTGCTTGCAAAAAAAATTGTAAAGTTAGCAAATTTTTTGCCGAAAATCAGCGAGTTGATTTTTGAGCAACCCAAATTAGTAGATTCAGCTAAAGTTTAGTGATGGTGGATTAAAGATTAAAAAACCGTTAATAAAATTTAACAACATTTTTTCTGAATATTAGTAGACTGAAAAAAATCAAAACATTTTTAGACAAATTATACTTTAGTTAATTTTTTTGCTGAAAATCATTAACATATTTTACACATTCTTTTAAAATAATTTACAATACGTTACAAAATATAAAAATGGTCATACTCCCACATTGGCAACATGAACTAATGTAATATTAAAAAAAAAAAAATATACATAATTATATATAACATATAAAAAATTATATCTTAACTACCTTCGTCAATGGTTGACTAAATTATGTCATCTTTACCGTAGCTAGTTCTAGACCCGAAACGAAAAAATAACAAAATAATACATATAACAACCCTTTTTTGCAATAAGAAAAAGTAAACACAAAAAACTACCTAAGATATGTGTCCTTGTATTTCGCTTTCTGCTGTCTACCTGAGCGTATATTTGTTTGCAATTTGACCACACTACATTATTAATCTCTATAAACATTTACTTTACAATTACACATTTAATCTTTATCGAATGTAAATATTTTATTTTGCATTTTATTAATTAATAGACAATTACTTTCAGAAGCCGGTGACAACATTAAATTTAAATTGTTTTAATCCACAATTTCGTTTTATGTATGAAAAACAGATACAAAAATCTTCCATGTTTGATTTTTTTTATGTCTTACAATATTTGTACTTTTTAGTATAATTTTCCTCGTCTCTAATGCATCTTGACGTTCTGCGTATACCTTTTAATCTTGTTGTCGTCCACATTATCAATGTGCTTATCTGTGCTCACTTTTAATGAAATCGAAACACATCCATTCCAAAAATTACTAAAATCGGATCGAATTTTTTAAAATGACTTCAATGATAGTAAAGCGTTCCTTACAGAAATAGTACAAGAAAAGTGTTTTTATCTCTAAAAACAAAATTTGACCTCAAAATTAAAAGAATTAACCACAAAAATATTTTTAATATTATTTTCACACAAATTAGCAATTAGGACTTAGGCGTTGCATTTATGCTTTAAAAAAAATTAAATTTAAAAAATTGTGTGAGTTTGAATTTAAACGTCTTTTTCAGACAATTGCAATCAATACTATAATTAATATGCAATTTTATTTAATTTTAATTGTGAAAGGCGTGGTAGAGAAGAATGAGTGTATTTTCTAAAAATCATAACTACATTGTAAATTTTCAATTTTCTGAATCAGACTGCGCAGTTTCTGGTACTGAATCTTCGTCAGTGACCCTGTTTTTTATTTGAATCATGTAATATTTGTTATGTTTTTTTTATTTGTTCGATTGCGTCTATATAAAATTTTCTGTGCAATCATTGACCGTGGTATAGATAAACTGATTTCTAATGCCACATGCACTCGCACTACACGTTAGACAGAGCGCTTTAGCGCACTGATCTATTAAAACTAGTTTTATTCAATACACGGTGTTTTTTGTTGTTCTTGCATACATAATATAAGAAGTACAACTCCAGCAGCACAACAGTTCTATTTTTAGAAACTTACCTCACTCTAATGTCCACTGCTTTCCCATATGTTGTAAGTGATGTCACATCTTTGATATATTCTTTGTATATTCGATAGATGGCGCTTACGTAGTTAGGGAAGAATTGCCAGAGAGCAAAGTTTGATTTAAGTATAAATTTGAGAAATAAAAAAAAAATTAAAAAAAAACTGATTTTATAAAAAAAATAATTTTTTAAATAATTTTTTGAGAGCCAAATAAATGATGAGTTTTTATATATTTCGTTAGAAAAAATTTTAATGAAATTAAACACTTTCAATATTTTAAAGTGCTTTTACACAAACAAAAATTTAATAGGAAAAAAACTGGAATTAAGTGGTCATGACTTTGTATTGTTACGTTTGTAATATAAGAAGAAGCGCAGATTTGATTCTTACAGCCGACAGATTGTTGAAAAAATTTATCATATAGAGACAATCTGACAATTATAAGATACAAATAATAATACAATTTAAAAGGAAATGCACTGATGACGCCTGTTCATAAAAAGGCAGAAACTAGTCTAGTCTGATTTGAAAATTAATGGTGTTTATAATTTTTTTAGAGAAAACCGTTTATTCTTCTCCATAACCTCAACCTTTCTAAAATAATAAATAACTACGGCTGAAATCAGTTGGTGCAACTGTATATTGGTTTTCACAAAAAAATTTTAACCGAATTTATTGATTTTACATTTATTGGTTGTACAGTTTTCAAATTTGGTTAGCACTTTATTTTTCTGTGTGTTTAAATGAAAAGTTTTTGTAAAGATAAACAAATGTTAGCAAAAAATACAAAATTAGCAATTTTTCATAAAAATAGCAAAAATTAGCTATAACCACAGCAAACTAGCAAAACATAGTTCTAATAAGATGATTTCATAGCAAAACCTATAAAATAGGAACATTTTGAACCCGACCCTCTCAGGTTTTGATGAAATTTTGAATACAGCTACATTTTACCTATACAAACACAACCTCATTTTTGAAAATTGCATTTTTGAAAATATGTGGGCGTGGCAAGGTATCGAATTTTTGAAAAATGACGATAATACTTTCAAGTTGTGATTACTACGGAATGGCTGAACCGATTTCAAAGATCTTGGTACCATTATAAAGGTATTTAAATCACTGCAAAAATTTTATATTGCACTGAAAAATTTGGTTTGGCAAAAATAAAACTTTAAACTAGGAAAACACCTCAAAGGCCAAGTGTTTTTTTCCAAAAAAAATTTTTTTAGAAAGGTCTCTTATATTTAAAAACTAAAACGGCGTTTTTTTTAATTTTTTTAAGTAAATGCAGCTCTTGTTAACTTCCTTATAAAGGGTCCGCCAAATAACTTTTTTTTTTGAACATGCTATAAAAAAAACTACTGAATATTTTCTTCAATTTTTTTTTATTTGAAAGTACAATCCTTCCGGTTAATAATGGAAAATAATTTTATTCAAATCGCTGCCTCGGCTGGCCATGCAATAGCCTACACAAAAAAATATTCAGTAGTTTTTTTTTACAGCATTTTCAAAAAAAAAAGTTATTTGATATCATTGTGTGACAAAAAAGAATAAAGTAGATATACTTTGAAAGTTATACAGATTTTTTTGTAATTCTAATAGATTAGAACAAGAATCGTATTATCAAATTTTTCAGACAACCCCAAAATATGGACTAACCCTTGGTAATTTTTTTTTATTATTATTTTTTTAGATTTAATATATAATTTTGAGCAGATCATACTGTTGACTTTCGGAACACAATCTGCAGTGTTTTTTTTTTGCAGTATGTATCCCTTTCTAAATATTTTCGCCTCATTGGTGATGGATGGCTTCGAAGATGAAGAATAACATGCTCATTTATATTGTCGACGAGTTCGTTGCGCTCAAGTGATTTAGTATTACTGCTGCATGTTGCTGCATGTAAATCATCACTTAGGATTTCATTGCGCATTTCTTGTGCTTCTTCACTTTCCGTTTCAGTAGAACGCTGATTATTATTAATGTTGACAGCCTTCTGCAGTTTTAACCGACAACTTACGCAAATACGGCAACGATCAATGTTTTAGACTGCTGGAAAATATTCAGATATCAGCGCTGCTTCTTTTGGACTGATTTTTCGAAGTTGAGAGGAATATTTTTTTGATAGATGCACACTAGAGTGGCATTAAAAAAAAAATATCGATTATAGCTTAGCCCTGGACGGATTATTGTGACATTTGGTCTAAAACTAATATGGTGAAAATTTGAGCTAAATCGGATGACTTTAAGCCGCGGCGACTAGAGGTCAAAGTTCAGATTTTTCGATTTAATGTATTTTTAACTGTAATTGCTTGAAGAAATCGTTATTTTCATACGATTTTGAAAAAAAATTTGTGAAATTGTTGTAGTGAATATTCTAAATAGTAATCTGAAATTTATCAAAAAAAATTAACCCTTTTGTGTCATGGGGTTCAAAATGACCCATGTTTAGAAAACACATCTGTACATATGAGTTGATTCCATATTTATTTTTATGCTTGTTCTATTTGCTTGGAAAAAATACACACAATTAAGTCACTCTTATATTCAATATGAAATAGCAAAATTTAATTATCTCTTTGCTTTACACTGAATTTTTTTAATGATATAATGGGACAAATTTTTCATAAAAAGAACCAAGTGTAAAGTAAAACAGATTATTAAATTTTGCTGTTTCATATTTTGTATTAGAGTGACTTAATTATATGAGCACAAGTGTATGTCTTATTTGTTCTAAAAATAAAAATAAAAAAACTGTATCAAGGGTAAGTCCATATTTTGGGGGTGTCTGAAAAATTGGATAATACGATTCTTGTTCTAATCTATTAGAATTACAAAAAAATCTGTATAACATCCAAAGTATAGCTACTTTATTCTTTTTTGTCACACAATGATATCAAAATATAAGGAAGTTAACAAGAGATGCATTTACTTAAAAAAATTTAAAAAAAGAAAAAAACGCCATTATAGTTTGTAGATATGTTATATATCTATATTAAAGAGACCTTTCTAAAAAAAGTTTTTTTTTTTTGGAAAAAAACACTTGGCCTTTGAAGTGTTTTCCTCGTTTAAAGGTATATTTTTGCCAAAAAAAATTTTTCAGTGCAATATAATTTTTGCAGTATATGTTTTCGAAAGCTGATTTAAATACCTTACTAATGGTACCAAGTAGGTCAATCGGTTAACCGTTACTCGATTAATCGATGAAATGATGTCGAACAATTGTTCGAGTAATTCGAAGTGGCCAATTTCGAGTAAAGAATAACTCGAACAATTTTGGTCGATTAATCGAGTAACTCGAGTAATTTAAAAATATGAACTATTTTATATTTTTTTTAATATTTTGTATAAAATAATGTGACTGTTATAGTGAATATTTAAATGTTAAGTGTATTTTTATATTAAGTGAGCACTGTTAAAGAAATTATATTACGAAAAACTAAGAACTTAATGCGAAAAACTCCGACATCGAAGAAACTTGGATATTTTATTTATTAAGATTATTGGTGCGGATTTGAGGGTTAAAAGTGGGATCAAACATTATTTTTTTTTTTAATTTAGTTGTCATTTTATCTAAAGAAACTACATATAAATACTATATTTTCAAAAAGGAGTTTTTAAATGTCATTTACTAAAAACTTTTTGTTGGTCCCTTTTATGTCGTTGTAACAAGCCAATTTTAGAAGCCCTATATGGTAATTCATAGCGGTCCTACGCAAAATTTAAACATATTAAAATTTACATATAGAAGTAATGAAGTTTTCATTAATATGATGAAAATCTTCTTAAATATTCATGAAAGTTGTTTCAAAACTTCTTTATAATTTTTTTAGAAAAATTACATATCTCAAAATCCCAAAATGATAGGACAAAATGGACTATTTTTTCGTTTAGTACTAACACACTAATATAACAAAACTGTGTCAAGTCTGAGTGAAATTACAAAACGGATCACCTTACAAATATTTTTATAAAACAGTTTAATATATATTTATGAACCAGTTATATTGAAAGAAAATCAATGAAGATTTCAACATATTTATAAAGAATTTCATTGATATAATAACGCTTTTGCTTTGAGTGTACTGAGACAAAAATGTCGCAATAATAAATGATCTAAGCAAATGTTTTTCTCTTTTAGATATACTTTTTACTAAAATTTTTAATTAATTTGTTAATTTTTATATATATGTTATATTAGTACTAATAAAATATAAAAACTTAACAAAAATGTGAGTTTTTTGGAAAATAAAATTAAAGTATTAAAATTGTTCGAGTTACTCGAGTTATTCGAGCAATTTTAAAATCTTACTCGCCTACTCGAGTAAATTAAAACCCTCAAAATCGAGTTACTCGATTACTCGAACAAAAGCAAACACGAGTAAATTGAATACCCTAGTACCAAGATCTTTGAAATCGGTTCAGCCATTCCGTAGTAATCACAGCTTGAAAGTACATATTATCGTCATTTTTCAAAAACTTCGATACCTTGCCACGCCCACATATTTTCAAAAATACAATTTCTAAAAATGAGGTTGTGTTTGTGAGGTTGTAAAATATAGCTGTATGCAAAATTTCATCAAAATCTGAGAGGGTCGGGTTCTATGCATATCGGTTTTGATATGAAATTCCTCATATGTGAAGCTTAAAGTGATTGATTGCTGATAAAGAGAATTTATATTGTGTACCCACTTGTACAGCATTTAGCAAAAAAAAAAAGTTGTTGATTTTATGTTGCCCTAATAAAAAGTATTTAGTTTTAGATTAGAAGTAAATTAGAAATTGTTTTCTTAACCGCAAATTAAATTCCATTCATAAAATTTATAAAATAACTTTTATTCGTTTATTAAACTGTTGTTATTATTTTAAATACTTTTATATATTCAAAACAAAAATATAATATGAACAAACATATTTGAAGCATTGTTAATTGTAATAAAAATTATAATAAAAATATATTTAAAAATATAATGATATTACTAAAGCAAAAGTTAGTCACAATTTATTAATAATAAAAAATGTATAATTTTATTAATAAAAATAAAACTCATTTACTTACAATTATAGATTACAATAAAAAATAATTAAAACGCATTTTTGCAAAAAAAAATTAAAGCATTTAAAAAGCAAAATGATATTGCAACATCGATCGATCGTTTGTGAATTTGTCTTGATTTAATATTTAAAATATTTTTCAGAATTTCGTTGTTTACAAAAATAAGTACAAAATTATAAATTATTTGTCGTGCTTAATTTAAATTAAATAAAAATAAAACAATAACAATTGTATTTATTGATTGAATCATAAAATCATACATGTTGATTCATGTCTACAACGACGACTCAAACATGTACGTGAACCAATGTCATAGGCTAATTCTGGGTTACTAATATACTGATGGCTGGGCGTGCGACTACTATTGGCACAACCGCCAGCCAAATTACCACTGCCTAAATAGATGGGCGATAGACGCAGTAGTGTTCCTTGCTGCTGCTGATGATGATGATGATGATGATGATGGGAAAATAGTGGCATAATTGTTGTTGCTGTTGGCTGGTGGGATTGATGTTGTGTTGGACTTAGGGCAGGGTTTGGCAATATTATGGTGCTAATGCTACTTTGGCCTCATACGCCCTGCAAAAACCTTCGTAACTCCTCTTCGGTATCGAAAATCATAACAGGAAACGGTGAACCGGGTACAAATTCACCAGCCCATTTAACCTCTACACGATAATCTCCCGGTTCTGTGGGATCGTACTGAAACATTATGAAATTAAAATTATTATACAGTCTTTAAGTTTTTTAACGAAATTTGTCTATTACCTTGCATAGAATTGTTCTATCCTTTTGTGATTCACGTTGCATTTCAACGCGGAAAGCTCCTTTGGGACCACGTACACGTACTGTTAATTGACCAGCACCAGCACCACGAGTATCGCATATAAAACGTGATTGGAATGTTGCTAAAACACCATGTTCTATACCGGGACCATAAACGCGAACCTTTTAGAAGATAATTAAAAATTTATTATTGAAATTGAAATTTTTATTTCGTAAAAAATGTTATTTAGAAAAAATTTGTTTATAAAATGTATGATTATTAATCATGCTCTAATGCCGCGGTTCGCACCAACTTTGGCTTCACGGTCCCCTTGAAACACTTCTACTGGTTCAAGTTCATCCAAATGTGTTTTTTTTTTTTTTTTCATATGTTAAAAAATTGTTAAAGTTACGAAACAAACAAACTTTTTTTTTAAATAGAAAACATTACACAAACCAAATACAGCAAACACCGATTAATATGAACTTCGGTGGACCAGAAATATTAATTCTTTATAAGAGAATTTCGTATTTGCTGGTGTAAAATTTATTTACAATTTTGTTATTAACCAGAAAATATTACTGATTTTTATAAACTTTTTTGAGCATTGTGAAATTTTTTCATTTAATTTTATAAATATTAGATAGTTTTCAATACATTTGAAAAAGTTTTTATGAATAAAGATTAGTTAGCATTAGCTAAACTAAGAATTTTGTTCTTCACATGTGGTTTATATTGTTTTTAATTTAGGCAGGCCAGTTAAACAAAAGTATAAATTTGTTAACAAAAAAAAAAAAAAAAAACAGCGGTTATACAATCATTTGTTTAGCTGATGCCTCATTGCAACGTTTTGACAAAAAAAAAATATAAAACTCTATAGCCTTTTTAGGATTATTCTAAATGGAAACTAATAATTTAATTTGGCATAATCATTTAATTTGACATTTCTTCAACTAGAACTGAGAAACAGTAGTTTAAGTTAAATTCGAGTTAATTTTATTTTGAGATTAACTTAAGAGGCCAATAAACTAAGTTTAATTGACAGCCATAAAACTAGGCCTACAAATTTTTTAAAATTTGGAGAAATTTTAAAAAAATTTGCAAAATTTTGGGAATTTCGTATTAGAAATGCAAAATAAATAATAATTAAATTTATCCGTGGGATTAGTTTAAGCTCGTATTAACAGATGCTATATTAAAGTTGTTCCCAAAACGTCAAGACATTCAAATTAGTTCGTAATAACTGAGGTTTCATCTAAACCGGGTCCTAGACACAACCATCAAAAACACAAAAGTGTGTAAGAATTTGTATATTTTTTGAACAATTAAAAAATTCTTAAATTTGTTTAAACTGTTTTAACAATCGTTTTGTTGGAACTCTTTGCCGAATACTTCGGAATACTCTAACGGTCCAGCATTTGGGAACCGGTGTTCTAATGTATGAAGCGAATTCTAAAAGGGGGACCTAGTCTTTTTCAATATTATATTTGGAGTCAGTCTGTTTAATTAAATTTTAAAGTATTTAAAATTCATTCGGTGGGTGTAACTTTTAGATATGATTATATGAATTCAGATTACAAAAGATATTTACAAAGGTTATGAATAGGTTGATAAAACTAATTAACTCGGTGGTGATCTTTTCGTATAATACCATTTTTTCAGAGTTTAAATCAATTTAACAATATTTTCAGAGTTTCGGGATGATATGTTAGACTTCATATTTGGAATGACTCAACTATAACAGTGGATAACAGAATTTTTGTATGCTATGAATAGCCTTTGAAGAGTAAAATTTTTAAAAATCTTCCACCGTCTAGGATTTATATTCTGTCAAAGTTTCAACTTTGGATGCTAATATTTCCAGAATAAACGATACAAAATTTTAGTAATGAAGTATTGTTCTGTATATTTGAAAAGTTTGGTTGAAAAACGTTCAGCGGATCTATAACGCGTTTTTAACAAGCTAAAATCACCCTATCACAACACAGGCTGACGAAACTTGTAAATTTTGCTAATTCTATCCTATATCAATAATAATAACAGGAATAGTAGAAGATGGGTTGGACTATAAAATATTTAAATTTATAGTCACTCTGTTGCAAAATAGGGTAATAGGTTGAATCTATTACAAAGTTCGATAAACATTGTAGAACCCAATTAATAAAATTATTTATTTTCAAATGTCAAAAATATCAATTGTTTAAACTTGTCACCCTGTATTAAACTATTTTTTTTTATCCCTGCAAATACTATTGAAATCGGATAAAAAAATAAATATTCTCTGGGCAAAGACGTAAACATTGTCACAATAGTTTTGACAGGGTGACTTTAAATTCCACTCTTATCTTTTGTTAGCATTATTGAAATCGGTTAATACTTGAAGTAATTAAAGGTTTGTTAAGCACAAGGTGACTCAAAAATACACAACTTAAAAGTCCAAAATGTTTAAATAATTGTAGTAAATGGTGTATGTAAAATCTAATCGGATAGTATTAATAGAACACTAGCCCAATTTTTAAACCACTGGATTTATTTTCGGATTTATTTTATTCCGTTAAAAATTTATCATTTTGTTTATTAATTTGACAAATATGTACAATTGGAAAACATTTTTGAAATTAAAAGTCAAATTATAGAACTTTTACCGAAATTAAATTAATTCCAAAACAAATCAGATGTTAAAAAAAACTGGGCTAATAAAAAAAAAGTTAAATTGTATACATTCAACAAAAAAATCGTGTCACCCTGCATAAATATATGGTGAATATAATTACCATAATCTGAAAGTCCAACTTTCATAGTTCTTGTAATAATTGTTAAAATCTGTTCAAATATGCATTCTCTGTTCGGGGTTTTACATCGAGGTTGTTAATTTTGCTTATCTGAACGATACTTGGGATTTTAGCATTGAGGCATTATTTTTTTCATATAAATGCCAATGATTTGGCATTAGCATTGGTATGGAAAAATCAACGCCTCAATGCTTTTCCCCCATGTATGATCTGTACTTCTCCTAATATTAAAACATGGTGATTCAAAAATACGTAAATTAAATATCCAACTTACAATTCAAATGCTGTAAATCTATTTCTAAACAATCTTTAAAATGTTCTTCAAATCCGGATTGGACAACATTTTTACTCTTTAGCGTACCTTGTATTTAAACAGAGTGCCTCAAATATGATATTCAGAGGCTCAAGGAGCCTATTCCCCATGTGAAAATGGAAATATATATGAACATATATGTCACGTGGTGACACAGCCATTCATCCATGATTCAATATATGATCACTAGAGTGCTTAAAAAAAAAAGGATTATAATGCACCCCCTTAAAATAAAGACTAACATTTTATACGATGACTCCTAAAGTATTTCGGCTCCAGCAATAATATTCTGTCAGATAAACCGTTAAAAAAAAAAATCCCAAACACTGTTTTTTTATTAATTAAAAATTAGTTTTTGCAACTTTTATCAAAAATTTGGTCAAATATAAGACAGATTAAAAATTCTTTGTCCTGCAACAAACAAATTATAAAATCCTCTGGGCTCGAGATAATAAGATTTTTAATCCATTTTTTATGTTTTTAAATGCGATTTTTATAACAAATTAAACAGCTCTCCCATTTTGCATACATCCTCGAAAAGTTTTCGAAATCTGCTAATAATGTTTGCAAGTGATTAACCCTTACTTGCACTGTGCTGCTTATTTGTGACGTACACTTTGTATGCGTAAATAATTTTTTTTAATACAAACAACACTATATTTTGTGTGTAATAATACATAATATTTTATATTAAAAAAACATTGTATTTTTTTCAAAATTTTGATTTGTTTTGTAAATATTTCTGGAAGTATTTAACGTTTTTGCAAATTTACTACAAGATATTTTTCGTCGAAGGCTCTAGTTTACTCCTAACGAAGAACAAATGAAATCTTTTACATCGGGTAAAGTATAATGACATTAATCTAAAAAAAAGATTTTTGTTTAGTTCCTTAAAGAATCCTGTTTTCAGAAACATTAAGAATCATTATTATATTGAAATTATTATCGAATTGCAACACTTTTCCAAATATGTATTCATAATTAAAAACGGATGAAAAATTGAAAGGTGCCGTAACAAATTTTTAATTCACAGAAAATAGTATTTTTGGAGGCTTTTAAAAAACTTATCGCTGGTGCAGAAATATTTTAGGAGTCATCATAAAATATGTTAATATTTATTTTCGGGGGATGCATTTTGCATTTCATCAAAAATCCTTAAAAATGAGGTACTTTAAGGATCACACATAATATTATCTTATGTTCACGTGTCTCCTTATCAGAAACTGAAAGGTATGTAGTCTTAACAAAATATATGTCATATGGTCGTGCATGGCCATGTATAGCCATACATGATCATATACTTTTCCATTTATGATCATTTATCTTCACAAATATTTCGATCTTCCCATGGGCATTTAAATTCATGTTTTTTTTGCATATTTTTTTAACTTATTTAGCTTTTACATACCTTACTAGCATCTGGAGCTCCGGCGACCTTTAAAGCAAACGGTGATCCTGGTACATTTTGTCCACCATATTTGATGGTTAACAAATGTCTACCCGGTTCTTGGGGTTTAATATTCAAAGTAAATGTAGCATCACCATGATCATACAGTTCACAATATGCCACCTTACGAGGACCAGCACAATGAGCTGTTAATTCTCCGGGACCAGCACGTCTAGTATCAATCCAAGATTTGATATCCTTGCCCACAATACCATGGCGTAAACCTTCACCGGAACAAATAACCTTAGAAGCATCCATGGAAGAGCCAACGGCTACTGTAAGAGGACAGCCTTTAACTAAACGACCATTCCATTTAACCGATAGTGTTAAAGTACCCGAAGAAGATTTTTGTGGAGTATAAGAAGCTAGCCAGATGGCTTCATTCGGTCTAGGTTGAGCCAAACTAACAGGTACTGAAGTATTATCTTGATGTACCAATATTACCTCGGGTCTACCGGCAGGAGCATCTGAGGCATCGATGGTGAAATGAGCTGCTTCACCAGCTTGCGCAGCTGCTAAGCCTCTACCGGTTAAAACAACTTTATCGGCTGCTTGTTGACCAGTAACAAATGCACTTCTGGGACATTGTACTATGGTTAGACTACTCCAAGTTAAGTCCAAATCATGTTCGCCAGGTGCTAAATTATCACCATTTATGAATAAACGTAATTTACCATCTGGCAATTTATCGACGGGTATCTCAATACCATCAATAGTACAATTTAGTTCCCCGGGACCAGCATTTTCAATATCAAATATAATACGAGCAGGTAATATCAAACGACCCTCATGATCCAATAATGTACCCCAACCACCAACAGGAGTAACTTTTGAAGACTCAACACAAGATATATGCCAGGGAGAACCAGGAAGATTGCCACGATTTGGACAACTGGCTCGAATCTCATAACGTCCCACAGACAGAATAGTATACGAAATACGCCATTCATTATTACCCAATGCCTTAATTTTAGGTTCAATACGTTCACCAAATTCATCAGTTCTTTCGATTTGTACATTTGGTTGTACCGGACAGTAGACAATGAAAGAGGCCTCTTTATTACGATGACATACCTCCAAACCATTGCCCGCAGCACGAGTGTCATTTTTAGCACCAGTTGTAGAAGCATTAAAGGTAAAGGGAGAATTTTGTAGCGTTTCCCCACCATACATTAAAGTCAATTTATAATTTCCGGGTTGAGTGGGTACAAACTCTACACTGTAAATATTCTCGGATTGTTCATTAATATGTACTGGAACATTTTGATTGGTGGGTGAGACAACAAATGCCTCTAGCTCAGCTAAACCGGCATTTTCAGTGCGTACAGAAAAAGCAATGGGACTGTGAAGAGCCATTGGTCCTTTGGGCACACCTTGTACGGAGACTTTGCTGGCATCAAATGCTTCACAGGTAAAGGGACTACCCGGTAAGGGCTTCGATTGATGTAAAACCTCTATAAGAGAAAAAATATTTTTTTAAATTTATTGATTTTGCGAATATCAAAATATATATGATCAAACATTGGCTTTCATATGATCTTACATGGTAATATCTGATTATATACAACCAATCGTAGTTGAATATATTCCTATACATGATTCTAAGTATAACCACAGTTTTCGGATCTAAAATTTGAAATTCTATTGCTGTATGTTTTCATGGATTATTGTATATTAGAATATATGAATCATATTTATTTATTTATTTTTATTTATCGATTTCCTGCGCAATAAGAACAAGTCTTATAATTAAAGCACAGGATTATATTGGTTTACAAGGAATGCCACATAAAAAATTAATATTAAATATAAAATTAAAAAAAAAATAATTATACTAAAATTAATAATATTAAAAGTTACATGAAAATTTTAAAACAATATATAAATAAACATAAAATAAAGATATGATAACATTTTACAAATTAATCTCGAACGAGAAATTTTTATTTAAGTTTAGCAAAAGATTCAAATAAAAATTTCCTAAAAAGAATTGCGTTGCTATTTGTTTGTTGGTTGTTTGGCAAATCATTCCAAAGACGAACGGCGTTTATGAAAAATTGCCATTCTGACACAAGACATTTAAATCTAGGTATAATCATGTTCTTACCCCTGGTAGATCTAGCAAATTGTATAAAATTAAAAGGTATTGTGGTTTTTCAGTGTATGCAACTTTGTGCAGAAAAATAAGGACTCTAATTTTAAGAAGGTTGCCGAAAGATACACCATAAAGATTTTTTGAAACAGCAGAGACTCCATCACTCTTCCTCAATCCGTAAACATATCTTATGATGTTGTTATACAAAACCTCTAATTTTTTCTTGCTGATGGAATCACAGTTAGCGAAAAGTTCACAGCCGTAAGTTAGACTAGGAATCAGGTAAGCCTTTGCTAGAAGTTGCCTTACTCTTAGTGGTGTATGGTGATGTGTTACCCATAGCGTTCGAAGTTTTACATATTTTTGAACTACGAGAGTGTTTATGTGGCTTGACCAGGATAAATTGTTGTTAAACACTACCCCTAAATTCTTAACTCTTTGCACCATTTCGATTTTTTTATTGTTTATTAAAATATCATTTTCAAAAAGTGGTGTAATGGATTTTTTATGAATTACTAAACATTTTGATATTTGTGGATTAAGACAAAGGCTATTCGCAACTGCCCAGCAATGTATTTTATTTAGATCATAATTAAGTTTTTCGACATTTTCACTAACAGAGTTTGCAGGACTACTTAAGTACAACTGAACATCATCTGCATACATATGTATTTTACAATAAGTAAGTTGCTGTGGTAAATCATTGGCGTAAACTGAAAAAAGGAGAGGTCCTAGGATCGAACCCTGTGGTACACCTTTTGTGAGTGTTATAGGATTTGAAGTAGTGTTATTAACGTGTACAGATTGACTTCTATCAGTAAGATAAGATGATATTAAATTAGTTGATGAAGATGAAAAGTTGAAACATTTTTTTAATTTCATGCATAACGTTTGATGGTTTACAGTGTCAAATGCCTTGGAATGGTCGAGAAGTACCAGGAAATTAATTTTACCATTATCGAGTTCGCGTCTTATATTCTCGGACACGTCAACCAGTGCAGTTGCACAGCTGTGGTTGGGACGAAACCCCGATTGTTTTTCGGACATTAAAAGATTTTCGTGTATGTAGGAACTCATTTGCAAATGCAAAATCTTCTCCAAAATTTTTGAAAGTAAACTTAGTATTGCTATTGGGCGATATTCCTTGTTCGACTTTGCTAGTGGTATAACCTTCGCGTGCTTCCATTTTGTAGGAACAGACCTAGAAGTTATAATAGTATTAAAAAGGTGTGTAATAAATATAGGATCCAAATATATGTGATCATATATAAGATCATAGATATGCATATATGCATGTTCGCATTATCAATACAAGTTCATGTACGATTATATATATTCATACATGGGTGTACATGATCATATGCTTACATGCATAGTTAAATATATTACCACTCTTAGAATTATAGGTAAAGACCAATTCAAATATAATTAAAAACAAATGAAATTTCTCTTAAAAAAAGGACGACATACATTTTAGTAAATTCAACTAACATTGTCATTTGTTTTTTACTGTTTAAAAAATTAACCACAATCGCAGAGAAATGTAACCACATATGTAGTAAAAAATAAAGAAACATTTATTTTTTTTTATTTTTTTAAAGAAATAAAAAAAACTATGGTATAAAATTGATGTAAAATCATGATAAAAAGATTTGATGTGGTTTGTTTATTTAAATTACCTGCAGATATTGTCAAAAATTAAATTTCTTCTACAAATGTCTGGGTTTTTACTTAAAAATAAAGAATAAATTTTAAAACAAAAACTCTAGAGATTATTTGTTAGGACGATATCCTAATAAAGAAATATAGAGTATGGCCTCGAACTTGAATAATTTTCATTTTCATTGCAAAATTAAAGGTCGAAAAAACATAATTTTTATTTTTAATAAAAATTATATTAAACTTGTATAAAAGACAGAGTATGGTCTTGTTTACTACTTCCCCTGTACATTTTGTTTTTAACAAATGTGCATATCAAAGGAAAAGAAACAAAAACGTGTATTGCATATTTACCAAAGGTAGACATACACACAAAAAACAAGTTTTCAATTTATTTTTTGATCAATGGTGATAATCTTTTCTACTTCGAGCTCATATAATATATATTAGTTCTCATGTAGTGAGTAAACTAGTTTATATGAATGTTTGATGTTTGGCATAGGATTGTTACCGCTTTCAAAACGTGTTCTGATGATGGGAACCTAGAAAATTCCCGAAATAGATCTATCAACACATTCCTGAAAGGGTCAAAGAATAAATTTGAAAACAAAAACTCTAGAGATTATTTGTTAGGACAATATCCTAATAAAGAAATATGGCCTCGAACTTGAATAATTTTCATTTTCATTGCAAAATTAAAGGTCGAAAAAACATAATTTTTATTTTTAATAAAAATTATATTAAACTTTTTAAAGAAACTGTATTACAACTCAAACAACTACAAATATTTGCAGCAGAAGTTCTCTGAATGCATACATTTTTTTATATGACCATATATCTGTGGATCTGAAATTTGAGAGTATATGTACTAAATATATATGCTTATTAGACTGCCCCTTAAAAAGAAGTTCTCAAATTTTATGGAGCACCACCTAGACATATGCGAATAGCAGAAAAAAGTCTAGGAAATGCAAAGTTTTGGGTCAGTCAAAAGATTTTAATAGGCGGCTTAATCTGATATCGACTGATATCTTGTAAAAATGCGATTTTTACATTTTCTTGTTTTGTTGGAACCTGAATAATCAAAGATTTTTATAGGCGGCTTAAAGCGACTGATATCTTGTAAAAATGCGATTTTAACAGTTTCTTGTTTTGTTGGAACCTGAATAAAATCTCTCAGCCTGTAATGAAATGAAATGAATTCTATGATTTATTTCTTATCTGAAATGCCAAAAATTATAAAAATCAGACAACCAAAGGACAAAATTTTTGGCGTTTATTGAGGAAAGGCATTGTGTCGCAAACGTTATATTGGAAAAAATATGAGACACATTTCCAAGATTTTATTAACAGTTTTTATCCAGAATACGCACAGTGTGTTTTTAATTTTTTTTAAATGTAAAAAAAAAACTATTTTTGTAGTTGTTCCCTCGAAAAACAATTAAATCTTCGTCTCTTATGATCAATTCAGTTTTCAAAAATTTACATTTTCTTTTATCATCTTTATGTGATCGTATATTACACTTGATTTATTTTAGTTGAAGCTTATTCCTTCCTTATTAAACGTAACTTTGGTAATGGGTGCGATAAAGTAATGCATTACCTTGTAACAAATTAAATTTCTTACGTGTATCATTATTTTCCAACAAAAAGTAATTATTTACCGATAATGGGTTACATAATGTATTACTTTGAAATGTATACTCCTTACTTTTAGCATTATTTCGAAACATAGATAGAGTTACCGATAATTGAACACTCATTGATTACCTCATTATAATTTACATTATTTCAAAACATAAATAATGACTTACATATCATCATTAAATAGTGCATGAATTATAAACGTAAAGTAATTATTAAAATATCTTTCTGAAAATCTATTTATAGACACATTAATTTCTGATTTTTTGTAAGCGTGAGGGTAAGATGTATGTACATTATATGTATCGATAGCTCAGTTGTTAGAGTTCTTGCCGAACTAATTGTTATTAACCAGAGACGTCAGGTTCGAATAACAGCGTGACCATGTTATTTATTTAATTAAAAAAAAGTATTTGTAATAATTTTTTTTTCAAATTTTTTTTTATGAAAATCTATTTATAGACACCTTATTTTTCCCACCATGTAACCATTACCAGTTCCTTTACCCCCTACAAGATAATGGGTAAACCCACTACTTTTAGGCTCATCGCCTGTGAAATTTATCAGTGAAGTAAGGTGTATTGTAATGCGTGGAGCCCTATGGCGATACATTACCTTACCCATTATTTGGTAATGTGTGGTTTTGCTTGGTGTGTTCAACTTTTTTTTTTTAAATATTTCTTAAAAAAGTTTTGAATTGTTTTTATTGTATTCACCATTTTTCGGATTATATTGTATGTGATTTATTTATTGGACCCAATCTAAGTAGATTTTTTTACTCCCGTTTTTAATTTAATTTACTCCCGTTTTTAATTTATTTGATTTTTTTTTGGTTTTATTTACTAAATGCTTTTTTTGCTTAATTTCTTTTGTTTGGTTTTGGGTTTTGGGTTTATGTCCACGCGAAATTCGTTATGGGGTCGCGTTTACCCATGTATTTTATATATGATTCTTATATTCTATCATATATGTCGAAATACGCCCATATACCATTAAATTTTGAATACGAAGATATGTTATTATATATGAGAGCATATATATTTTAATGTATAACCATGTATGGTCATATAGAAAGAAGCTCATGTATGTTAATAAACAGGGAGTGTCAAAAGAAAGTGTACGCGTTAGATTATTATGTTTAAAATTATATTTCTATCTTTTGCAATTATTTTTAATTCAATATTTTATGCTGCATATTTTAAGCGTCAAAAGAAAATGCACTATTCGCCAATAAAGTAAAATGAAGCCATGAAGTAAAATGGATCTGAACAAAGACAAACCCTAGGAATTTGAATACAATATTGATCACTTTTTAATGAAATGAGTTATTATTTAATTGAAAACTAATTCAATTAAAGAGCTATCGTTTTGTAATTGAATTAGCAATTTTCGTTGTTGGCGGTATTTCAGCAATTAAAGTTATTGAATCGGTGGCTTTCGTGGATTAATTACACGGTGTTACAAAATAGGAAACATGTCATATATGTATTTAAAATGACTTAGTGTAGGTTGTACTCCTGGTTGAGTAAGTCATTTTTTAATTTCAGAATTTTGAATACGCCCTCAAAACCTGAAGTTATCGACAAAAAACGACAAAATTCTGAAAATTGAGAAGTGGTTTACTCAACCAGGAGAACAAATTACACTAGTTCATTTTAAGATTGTATTTTTACTGTCACACTTTGTCATTAATATATATTCTCTAAAATGCTTTATTAAAGCAAATTTTCATGAAATAAATGTATTTTAACTATACGAAAGCTTCATTATACTTGATGGTAGAACTGTACTCTTTCTTTTGACGCTTTAAATATGCAGTGTTCTTAGTTTTTATTGAATACTTTTTGTTGTTGTAATATAATTGTTGCTATTTTTGTATAAATTGAGAAAATATGAACATTGTCTTTTGACGCTCACTGTATTTACGTTTTAATTTTCACAATTTTTTTTAAATTTAATTAATAATTGTTTAAAAACTTACCTATAATACACTGTCCAGGCTTATTAATATTAAACTCCGCCTGCAGATGGCCACTCTTAGTTTGATAACATCTAACGGGAAGTGCCTGACCTCCTGGCCCGGATACTACCACATCAAATTCTCTAGCCGGACGTTTTATAGTATCAATGGCAAAATTAGTAGTTTTACCAACTCTAGCCTGATACAAACCGAGGCCACTAACACTTATCTCTTTGCCATTACCAGCTGGTAAAACATTAATTTCCAATGGTTTCAACGATATGGGGACATCATTAAATGATATAGTGATTTTGTGAGGAGCGACTTGTGTAGGATGATATATTATTTCATAGATACCATTTTTCGAAGGTCCCCTAATAGTGTGGGGAACTTCAGAAGCACCACATTTAACAATAGCCGATAAATCACCTTGGCCAGCTTCATTGAGAGAAACCGAAATACTCGCAGGACGATGACATAAGGCCTCACCCACTTCGGTTATTTTAACCAATGAAGGATCGAAAACAGTTAGAGTTCTGGTACCAATATGTTGTCTAGTTTCACGATCTATAAAACGTATCAAATAATTACCAGTCATATGAGTACGAAATTCAGCTGTTTGGCGATTAATAGTATAAGGCACTGGTTTATGATCAGGTCCAACAATTTCAGCAATTTGATCATCCGACGGGAAATCAATCATTGCCAAACTGCCAATTTGTATAGTTTGAGCAGTCTGTTGTATATCCACACGGAAGGGACTACCATCGACGGGCACCTCATTAAAAGTGATATTAACATAATGAGCCTCGGTAGACTGGGGTACAAATGTAACATCATATAAACCTCTAGCACAGGCAACAACTTCAGCCTTAACTGTACTAGTATCCGTAGACACAACTAATTCTAAAGTACCTTCACCAGCACCAGCTGCATCTACACTAAATGTTACTGGTATACCTAAGGCGGAAGGCCCATACTGTTGTTCCAAACCACTAATGCTGACACGTGATACATCAAAGACATTACACGAAAAGGGAGAACCATTAATATGTTGATCTGAAGCGGTAACACTAATTAAATGACGACCGACTACCGTGGGACGGAATGTAGCAGTATACGAATCACCATGACCCTGGACATGTACGTTGACATTATCACCCGAGGGTGATGTTACAAATACTTGTGGTTCTATGCCCTCGAAACCATCCAAATCAAAAGCATTGTCTAATTTAATAGCAGCCTGTTTCAAAGCGTCTCCAGTGGCTATAGCTCTAGGCAAACTGATAGGAGCTGAGCCAATGTGACAAGTAAAAGGCGATCCTGGTACGGGGTGACCATTAAAACGTACCGACAATGAGTGTGCCGCAGCTTCAGTAGGTTTAAAATTAACCTTAAAACGTGCATTACCTTCTGATTGTACAAAATTTGGTACATTTTTACCATTTACCGCTACAATAATTTCCAAATTACCGGCGCCAGCTTGACTGGCATTAATACCAAAACTAACACTTTTACCGACAACACCAGGACGTATATCGGTAACTACCACCTTTTCGGCTGAATAAGCTTTCAATAAGAAGGGACTTCCCTCTACATGACCTCCACCTGGTAAACGCACTTCTACCGAATGATCACCCACTTCCACAGGTTCAAATTTAATATTATAGCCCATATGTATATCATCCACTTTAACGGGTACACTGCGTCTGGCTGGTCCCAATACTTCAACGTTTGGTTTAGTATCCGATTCTACCACAAATTCAAACATACGGCCTACACTAACTTTATCCATCGTTTCGGGAGATTGAATACGTGCAGCTGCCGATACACGACAGGTGAATGGGGATCCAGGTACATCTTGTCCATTAAATCTTAATTCAACGGTATGATTTTGCGCTTCACGTGGTGTAAAACTTATGGCATAAGTATGTTGTCCTTGAGCTTGCGCGGACGTTGGTACTCGGCCGCCATTAACAGTAACTTCCAAATTTCCCGGGCCAGCCTGTGATGTTTCGACCAAGAATGTCACGGTTTTCCGACAGTGCCATTACTGACATTTTTAACTTTAATGGCACCAACATCATAAACCTAAAAGAGAAAAAGATTAATATACAATTTTGTGTTTAGTCTAGCGAAATAATTAGAAAGATCATTACATTTCATTGAAATATGTGTAATCTATATCACAGTTGGGAATTTTACATTACAATTGAAAAAATTCATCAACATTTAACCCATTAAAACCCACTTTGATATAGAATACACAGAAGTCTGATATTTTGTGTGAAAGGTTTCATTGGACTTTGGGGTTATAACTTTTTTTCTGCAAAATTTTTATCGATCACTACTTGATACGCAATATTAGTATTAATAAGAAAAATCGCTCTTAGGGTAATTTTTGCAACAAAAACCTCATGCAGAAAGTGCATTTTCTAAAAATGCGTTTTTATCACCTATTTACAATTAAAGTTGCATTAGTTCACCAAATTTACTGCTCAGCAAACTTTTAAATTGACTTTTACGTAATGTGTTCGAATTTTAATACCCGCACCTCGAAACATCGGTATAATCTTTTTTTATCCAAATCCGCAAAATATGTCAAATTGAGAAACGTTTTCGTCTATTAAGATCGATAGACATTGAATAGTCTTATTACTTTAACATTTTAACAAAATAACAATTTTTAGTTTAATAAAAAAAAAATTTGTGTCGAACTTCAAAAAGATTTATGAGGAGGCTTTTTTAAAAACCGCAAAAAAATAAAATTGCACTTCTTTATATTTTTCATAGATATGAAAAGAGCTAATAAATAAGCAATATGTTTATTTATTGATCATGTGATATACCTCAAATACAAAATTGTGGTTTTGGATGGGTTCAAAATATATATGCATGTATGTTCGTTTACAACTTTTTCAATTGGTGTGTTATCTCTTTTAGCATGATGTTCAGTTGACTTTAACAAAAAAAAATTTACGGTGGAAAAATTTAAGAAAAGTTTAATAAAGTTATATTTTTGTGGGAGTGGTTGCACCTTGCTCACATTTGCCAACGTGCTCATATACCAATTACTAATAAAATTTAATAAAATTAACTAAAAAAAGTAGCTATACTCCCCAGATTACCCCACTGTTAGTACAGTTATAGTATACTAGGACTGAAACTTAACAGAAACATTTTGGCAAGCTTTAAATATACACATAAAACAGCATGTATACACCAGAGTGGGTATTAATATGTAAGTGGTTATGAACGAGTGGAAATGAACAAGGAAGACAATATGCAATGGGGAACAAGGGGAGCATTAAACACAGGTAGAGTACTGTGACTCAAAAGAGCAAACACACGATTACGTATTCGGGCTATTTTAAAACCATTTTCCGATAAAAAAAATTAAGATCTTAAATTGAGCAGATTTTGCAAAAAGCGGTTTTGAATTGCAAAATTTCTATTCGACATACGAAGAAAAGACTTAAGACCAAAATTATTCAAGCGTAAAAATACAATTCATATGGCGTACTTTAACCGGTCTGCTGTGTAAGACGTGTATATACGTCCACCTTACAGAAGTGCAAAATAAAACATCGAAGTTAATTTGAGTAGTTAAAATTTACATTCCAATATTATAGAGTAAGAAAAAAGAATTGACAATATCGAATATGTTGAATTTTTTTGACATTAATAAAAATTACCGAATGACCCCTTAAATGTGTAAGCTCAGCAGAATAGTGCTATTTTGTTGGCGCTCACTTCCCACTTCAAAGTGCGCGGGAAAGTTTTTTGCGATTATCTAAAAAAGTATATGTTTGATCCATTGAAAAGCTTGTTCAAGTACCTTCAATGCGATATATCTTGACGTGCCAGTAGATTAATCTTAAGCATGAACAAGCTCTTCAACTAAATAAATCAGTTTTAATGACCCAGGTAAAAATCGACATACAGTTTTAACGTAAAATTGTACATGTTGAGAAACATACATGCATATTAGGGCTGGTCGATTTAAAAAATCGCTCAACGTTCAAGGAAAATCGTATTCTAGGGATCAAAATAAGAAACTTTGCCGAAGGAACCATACCTCTAAAACCAATTCTGATGTCCCTACTTTTGACCGGTAGGGTCAAATTTTGAAAAAGCCCACTATAAAAATAACAATCGACATCTTCAAATTTGTCACTTTAAAAAAACGTTAAAATTAATTTTAGACGTTTCTGCATTTTTATTAAATTCGTGGGTTATTTTGGATTCTTTGCTAAAGTGGGTTAATGATATCTGATGAAGTCAGTATTCCATATCTGATTAACTTTGAGTATATTAAATGCGTAAATGAAATAAAAAGTGATTTTTTCGAAGTTTAAAATTTTGGGAATTCTGAATAATAATAAGCTAGTTTTCCAAAATGTTCCATTTTCGAACGTCTTGCACGGGTTAACGTTTTCCGAAAAAGGAAAAAAATGAATTTCTTCCAAATGGCACCATTTGTAATAAAACTGGGCGGTGTAATGATAAATTTTTTTTAAAGGAGAACGTAGTGTTCATGCATGTTAATGTATGATTATACATGAACCTACATCTAGATATCACCCTCAAATTTCGTTAAGGGACATGTATGGAAATATATGGAATGATGAGAGCAGATTTGAGTATCCATGTAGAGGCATGCATGCATTCTTATGAGTCCTTATGAAGATGTACAAACATGCAATGAACCTGTATGTTTCCATAATTTTATCCGGGACCCTTTAAAGCTGGTATTCGATAAAAAAAATTTAGGTTTTTATAAAGAAACAGGAAACTTATGAAAAATCACTGAAAAGATCGAAAGGTAAAATATTGACTTGTATTAAAAAATGTTACACATAAAAACTTATTAAAACAAATATTTAAATATTTTTTTTAAAATACTGCCATCTCTGAATACGCTATAACATTCTGTATCATTTGAAACATATTTAAACAAGCTTTATCACGATACCTATTTTTTCTGGACACATTCTCTTTTACGTAATCACAAAAAACCATTTAAACTTTGAGGACTTTCCTATTTTAAAAGGGGCTTGACCGCCGAAAAAATTTCACCATTCCTCACAATTCCACATATTCTGTCAAAATAATTTTTTTTTAAATTGACAGATTACTGAATGAAATGGAATTTATTGCTTTTGCTATTTGGTTTTGTTATTTTACAACACAAATAAAAAATTGAAATGCTAAAATTACATGAAATTTTTAAAAAATTGTACAAAATCGCATAATTTGTTATTGCTATTTTAAGTACACTCATAGAAATAATTCTGTAAAAAAAAAAGAAAAAGCTTATACAAATTAGTTGAAAATTACCTTACAGAAAATCTGAAGAGAAGTTAATTCTGTTTTAGTTATATGCGATGTAAAATTTTAGTTATTTGAAGATGACATTTTACTCTGTAAAGTTAGTAAAAACTTTTACTAAATATGTGTGGACTCAAAATAGCAAACAAATTTAAATTTTAATATTAAGAAAATTTTTGCTATATTTACCTCAAATTTAGTAGAATGAAAATAACAGTTGATTTTGCTAAAATTAACAGATTGTTGATTTTATAAGGGCATATTTTTATTCACATTAAAAAAATAAAAAAAAGATAAAAAAAACTTGAATATTTCACTTTTTTAATGATATTGTTCTCTACTAATATTTAGTAACTATTTTGCTGACTTTAGCAGATTATTTTGTTACTTTCAATTATCTAAAAATTAAGCTTTTAAATTCAACATTTTTAAATTGAACATATTTATTTTTGCTATTCTTATATTGCTAATATTTACTAAAAAAAAAAAATTGCTAATTTAATCAGTATTTTCTGACCTTTTTATCTTATTTTCAGAAGATTTTTTGCTATTTTTACAGAATTATTTCTATGAGTTTAGCAAACAATGATACTGGCTGATTTTAAAAAGCCACAAATAATACTGGCAACGCATTTAATTGATCATCATAACACATTTTTTTAAAAATAAACTGTGTGCTAAAAAATTTACTCTTTTATCTAAACACGTTTTTCTTCGGCACATTAACACTGTTGCGCGAAATTCTTTAAAATTAACATTATTTTTACGATTTTTCAGCGCTTTAACACAAAACCAGGGAAGCTTTAATAAATTTTGAGAAATACATATGGACCTAATGAAATTTAGTAAGTATGAAGAAGCATCATATTAATCATTTACTTTATGGTGTTACATATATGTAACGAATAATTTGAATGGACGTAGCGCCTGATATAAGAAACTTCGACACATATTTTTTATTTAATACTATAAAGCCACATCTTTATTGTTGCATGGTCTATTTTGTTGCGAGAAAATTTAAAATACTTTAAGAAAAACCATGATTCCAAAAAAGCAATTACAATATATAGGCAATAATAATTAAAAAGTTATTAAACAAACTAATTAGAGATGAAGTAAAAATTATAAGTTTTTATTTATTCGCTATATTTTGAACTCTTTTTGGATTTTTGCTAATAAAATCGCTGAAATAATAGTTCATTTCTCTTCCATTTACTATCATAATATACAACTTTACAGATCTGGAGTTTCATGCAGTAAAGGGTTAAAAAATTTCGCATAGAGGGAATTTACTTGTACAAAATTAATTTTCTATTTAACAGATTGCGTTGACTTGAATTCCATTAAAAACGCCAAAAAATATTAAACAATCGCATACATGTGCGAACATTTTTTTTAATTCAATCAAAAAATGTAATTTTAATTATTAAACCGCCATAAATTTTCCAATCCTTGCAGAAAGTGCTGCACTCAAACGGATTTGTTGTTCCTCAATATTAGTTTATTATAGTATAAAATAATATTAATGTGCTATAAATAAAAAAAAAAAAAAAAAAATGAACCCTAATTTTAAATATTTTCGAAAATAGCCCATATAAGTGGAGCATGGGCTAATTTATTAATAAGGTTCTTTCGAAAATTTTCGCCAGGAACGTGGTTAAAATGCTCGTTTAACAGGACAAAAGTCTCGGCCTTAAAAAAGGCTTTCCAGAATTCCCTTGGGCCAAACTCGAATTGCAAAATTTATATTCTCTGGAGTATGGGTAAATCACCGATGAAGATGCTAAAGATAGAGGAACATCTCCCCCTTAAGACCTCCCCAAACACCGTTGGTAAAATATCTAAAATTTTAATTACGTTTTCCCTGGAATGTAGGCTTATTCACTGAAGAGATACATTTTCAAATTTCTGATAAAAATGGGTTTAAATAGGGGGATATTCGCTTAAACTGCTGGAGTTGAAACTTAAAATTCTTCTTCATGGACAAACAAATCCGACTAAACAAAAATTAATATGCATTTATACTATCGGGCTGGTAAATCACTGGTTATACACCAGACATGGGCGACGTCAATTACATTTCACAATCGTTCACTAATGAAATTTGTCATATAATTAATAATGTCAGACCTACACTCACACTTGTAGGCTTAAACGATTCCTTGGAAAGTTTTTAATTTTGCCAATACCAGACATGGGACATACTAGCAATATTGGTTATTTAATTACATACCAATTTCTTTTTTAGGTCTAATTACATGTAATTGGGTGTAATTGAGTAATTGCCCTGTAATTAAATACCCACATTTTGTTACTAATCCCCATGTTTGGTATTTAAAATTTTACAGAATTCATAAGGAATCACTTAACCCCACTAGTGTGAGCGTAGGTCTGACATTATTAATGATATTGAAACATTTCTCAAGTCAATGATTGTGAAATGTTATTGACGTAACCCATGTCTATTACGCACAGAGACAAATTTAGCCTGTTTTCAACTGAAGTATAGTTACTACAACGAAAATCGGTTGCTTCAACAGAATATTGCACTCTTCAACAAAAATCGGTTAGAAATTACATAACCAAATTTATTGGTTGTAGCAACCTAAATATATTTTTAAATTTGGTTGGTACTTTATTTATCTGTGTATAGAAATGATTTTTAATATTCGGATTGTTGTATGATACAAAATGGTAAAAACTGGTACTTTTGTAATTTGGTTCTAACTTCAAAATTTGTCAATTTTCTTGAATATGCTGTAATTCTTAAAAAAAATGTAACACGATTTTAATAAGAATTATCCTTATTGGGATTGTAAGTTTGATAATCTACAAAATTCTGGGGTAATAATTCCAAAGAAGTTTTACTTAATTTCTTTTACATTTTAAACATTCTTAAAATTATATATATCTCACCTTGGCCGCATATGGACTACCAGCTGTTGCTAAGCTACATACAGTAACATGTACACGATGTTCACCAACAACACGTGGTACAAATTCGGCTTTGAAGACACCCTCTGCGGACTGATGAACCTGTGCTGGCACAGATTGTCCAGCGGGTCCTGATGTTATTGCGATGTTTTAAAGATGATTTTTATTTAGTTTTAGTTTTAGATTTTTGCATTTTTAAATTTTTGTTTTGGTTTCATTGAAGTTTATTTTTTATATTATTTTATTTTGTTATTTTAATATTTTTATTTTAATTTCAATTTCGATTGAGGCGACGAGTTTCCGATATAAAATTTTTGTTCAATTAAAAAATTGTTTTTGTTGAATTTTTTCGCATATTTAGTTTGTATGTTAAATTTATTAGTAAATTGTAGTTTATTAAAAATTTGGAAAAAAATTTAGAAAGAAAATATTAGGCAGTTTAATGTATGAGCATGTAAAAATGTTTGTTGGGTTATTAAGGTGAACTTGTATGTAAAGTTAATGTGTAAATACACCCAAATAATGATATTAGTTAAAAAAGAGAAAAGAGATTTCAATTTAATTAAAGGAAAGAAAATGTATGGTTTTATGTATAAATATTGCAAAAAAAGATTTAAAAAATAACTAAAACTTAACTACGAACTGTTAGTTACTACTTTTCTGTACAAATTAATATGAAACAAAACCTAGAAATTTATACCGACTTGAAAAAAAGTTTTAAAATTTTTCCAACACCTATTGCATTTTTATGTTTCTACTTTTAATCCCAGCCAGCAAAATTTTAATACATTTTTGAGAGTTCTTATTCTAAGAGTCGAAAATGAATCAAATAAAACACATATTTTTGAAATTTTAAAATTTTATTATTCAAAATTAATAATTACTTCTAAAAGGAATCCTTTTATGATTTCTTCATGAAAATTATTAAATCCAAAAAATGGTTCAGAATTGACTTAGAAATGTAATTGAATATCAATATTTTGCGAACACAATTCGTAGAAAGCTTCCATATAGGAATAACTTTTGAGCATATAAAATGTTTTTGAATATCTTTTTTGTGTAATATTTTAATCAAAAAGGAAGGAATGAAACACTTTCTTACAAATATTTAAAATTTCAATAATGTTTTTGATCGCATTTCTGACTTCTATTTGATCTTGATTGCTGGCAGGAATATTAAAAAAATAAACACTTTTTTTTTTTGGAGGGTTTTTGTAAAATTACACTGCACAACTCGAAAAATAGAACAAGAGTACGGACCATTCATACTAAATATTTCGGCCATGTTGATTTTAATGGCGTCCCCAGGGTTTTCAATTATTGGCCACATTTTTTGCAAATTTGTATATTTTAGCGCAGATTTTTATACATAAAATTTTAATAATCAAATATTTTATCTAAGGTTTTAATGATAAATTTGTAAAAGACCTTCTATAACATTCGGGTATCAATTTTTTTTTTTAATAAATGTGCTGCATTAACAATTAACCCCACGTTTTTTTTCTCAGTTTTTACTATATTTTACTATTTTAGCACAATTTATCATTCCATTTCGCAATCGATCAAAACGTTTTTGTGCATATGCAAAAATACAAAATCTGACCAATAATTTCGTATATAAAAAAAAAAAAAAAGAATGTGAGGTTCAGGGGAATACCACAACATGTGCCCAAAATTTATATGACAGCATAGAGAAAAAACACGACCTATGGGTTTATCTTTGAGTATAATATGTAAATAGATTAAAAATTGTTATGTACCAAAATTCAGCCAAAAAATTTATATTTGCTTAAGATATTTTAACAATCACTTTCATTACAGTGAATAAAATATTTTCGAATTTTATTTTGAAAAATGTTCACATATTTGTATGAATTTTAAAATAATGTTTAAAAATATTTTGTAGACATTCCCAGTAACATTTTTTAGAACTGCTTACCTCAGAATCTGTTCCAGAACATCTTCTTTTGATACCGGTTGCATAGAACCGGTTCTAGAGCAGGTCCCTAGGAGTGAAAATATAATACTTCACTGTTCCAGAACCAGTTCTTTAACTGGTTCTAGAAACAGTTCTAAGGTAACCTGTTTTTGTTTGGAGGTAAAGAACCTGTTGTAAATAGGACAAAATCCATTCAATTAGAATCGGTTGTACAGTACACGAAATAATTATATGTTTTCGAAAATATTTTTTGCAATATTTTAAAGTTTTTGCTACCATATAAGAATAACAATAACTTCAGTCAACAGCAACCACATTTCGAGCCATTTGCTGCATTTTTAACAATTTATTTTTAACAATTTTTATTTTAAATATAGGTTCAGTGATGTTTAACTCAGTTTTTCGGCAAAAGATTTGACTCTTTTCTCACTGGTGTGTTTTGAAACTTCATTGCATTCCTTTTAAGTGCATTCTTTCATCCGTAGAGTGCATTTTTACAAAAATTATGCATTTTACTCAAAAAAAGTCTTAAATCGATATTTTTTAATACAAAAACCAAAAGTTTTTTTTTCAAAATTCAACACTCAAAGTAAATCTTTAGCATCCCATCAAAAATTTGGAACGGAATCAATTTTTCATTGATTCCAAATTCATTCCTGATTTCCCGCTTCAAAAGAAGTTCATTTTCACAAATTCCAAAGATGTAATTTTTAACAAAATTTATTCTTTCCAAATCGAGTCTAGAAT
>CM037855.1:102608071-102741745 GCA_021234595.1 Delia radicum | reverse complement strand
AATTTATTCTTTCCTAATCGAGTCTAGAATCAATTTTTCATTGCTTTCAAATTCGTTCCTGATTTCCCGCTCCAAAAGAAGTTCTTTTCCACAAATTAAAAAGATGTAATTTTAAACAAAATTTAATACATATTTCCAAATCTAGTCTATCCACCTCGCTCGAATCAAAATTTAGGGGGTAAAAGGAGGGGGAAATATACTATCATATCTGAAATATGAGGATTAAAACTTGTTAGACCTAGCGTTAAAAATACTCGAGAAAAGAGAATTTTTGATATCCATATTGTCTCTGCTTTGAAGACAGCTTTACCACAAAGTAGGTGAAAAAATGCTTTCGGAAAAGTTGAAAAGAATGTAAATTCCAACGCAATCGCGAATCTCTCTTAGGAGAGTTCCCTTGTGAACATCAACAGAATTGAACTTTAATTAAAAACGTAAGCATTGCTTAAGATGCCGTGAATAAGAATCATAAAAGAGAACTTCCACCCTATGACAAGCACATATAAAATTCATTGGTTCCGATTTAAATTTTTTATAACATATCCTAGCATTGCAATGCATTGATACTTTTATCTATTCTTTGGTGTGTGTTTTTTTTTTGCTGGTCATGGACAATTTATGTTTAAATGACGCAAGAAACAATGTGCTTTGGTGCAACTTTTAACCTACTCTTCGGACTTCGAACGCTTAATCTGCTACGAAAATCGATCGTAATCTGAACTGTATCGTCTGGATAACAACTTTCTTGTTAAATTTAGGACCAGTTACGATTCCAATGCGTGTATCAATTTTACTTGACTGAGATGGATTTCTTTCCATTATGAAGAATTGTGATATTTAGCTTTCTTCAAGTATCTTTGTTTTAAAGTTCAGAAACTTAAAAATTCTGCCTATTTCAAAAAATCATGTTCTACTTATTACAAAAAGTACTCTCTTCTTCATCTTTCACAATTAGCAATGTCAATTTTGGCCAAGCTAAGACTTTATGTGCTATGGTTCTCCAATAGCAACAAATTTCAAATTTTTCTCTCTTTAGAATTGCAATATGACACAAGTAAAAATCTCACAATGCATTTGGAAGACGATTTGAGATGAATCTGAACTAAAATTAAGAGAAAAAAAATACCCAGACGAAATAACGCATGTTATGATCGATTTTCGTCAAAAAGACTACGTATAAGTCTTAAGGTATGTACAGTGTCATACCAAAGTACTAATTGTTTTGCATTATTTCTTCATAATTTGAAAGCAAATACTTATTATTTATATGGATCATGGCATAAAAAACATGCATTGGTAAATTTTTCCAATTTTTGTATTAAACAAATAATATTTTCGACTTTTTTTTTAACAAATTGCATTTTTTTTTAGTAAAGAACGGTGAACAACAAATCTGTACTCAAAATGTATGGAATGAAGATTTAAAATAATAAAATATATTGCCGAAAACTGAGTTAACATCACCAATCTTATAATTTTTTCATATGCAAACAATGAATCATTTTTAAAATTATTAAAAATTCAGAAAAAGTTACAGCAAATGGATCGACAGGAGTTTGATCTGATGGTATTGTTATTTTATGTGTTAGCAAAAACTTTAAACAATGCAAATACTTTTGGAAAAATTCACAATTTCATGGGTGAACTTATAATTATTTCGTCCACTGTAGAACAGAATTTGAACCTATTGTAATACAGTATAAGTTGTTCTTCAGCATGTTATTTGGATTTTACTATGTAATGAAGTGTTTGTCAAATATAAACCTTTTTGGCTCAATTTTGGTATACAACATTTTTGAAGCTATTTTGATATTATGCTAAAAGATTAACTCATATGCCACCCTTTTTCGCTATGCTGAACACTTCGCGTTTTTCCTTGAACCACACTTTCTGTTTTTTTTTTCTTATTTTGTACACGAAATAACTGTTTAGATTTGTCCTTTTGCTTATACACGAAAATGCCTTAATCGATCGCGAAATGTTAAATTGTGAAAAAATGGTAAAATATAGTAAAAACCGAGAAAAAATTGGAAACCCGAATGTTAATTATGGTCTTTTATGTATTTTCCATAAGAAACTAAGATTAAAATTTTGATTTACAAAATTGTATGTACAACGAGTTAAAACATGTCAAACTTTGCGAAAAAATCTGGCTCATAATTGAAAAAACTGGGTACGCCATTGAAATCAGCGTGGCCGAAATATTTACAATCAACGGTCGGCACTCTTGTTTTTGATTTTAGGGGTAAATCTTGTAGCGTTGTGTTATTATTTTTATTAAATCAAAAACCTTTCATTAAACTTTCGATAACATTAATAAATCTTTCAATTGTATATAAAATATGAAAAAAAAACAGAAATTAGTAAATTTTTAACTTTAAAATTATTGTTTTTTTTATAAAACTATTCCTTTTTTGCACTCTTTTTTGCATCTTAAAATTAGTAAAAATATAACTTTATTTATATTTTTTTTTTTTTTTTAATTTCCTCATCAATATATTAGTCGAAATGTATTTCATTTAAATAACTTAGAAAACTAAATGGTTAATAGACATTAAAAATTATATACTTTTATGAATTAGTTCAAAAAGAAGAAAAAAACAACTGTATTTTTTATATATTTAAATTATTCTTTTTTGTTTTTTCGGGGGCAATTATTTATAAAAAGTGGATAACTAGTACAATAATTTTCGTCGTCCTGCAATATAACAAGATGTAAAGAGAAGAAAGAAAACAATTTAAAAAAATAATTACAAATTAAACATAAAAAATAATAAGACATTAAATAAACAAGATAATATATACATTTCATACAATAAGTCACAAAAAAATCTACAAAAATTTTGGTAATTTTCCATATAACCAAACAAAATATTAATATTTGCAACCGATTTTGATGTCAATCGAGTGGTTCGGTGTCAGTAATCAAGGTCTTAAGATATATCCTTCGAATTTAGTTGAGATTTCAGATATTCTTTGTAACTCAACAGATTTATTGTTCGGGTTCTTCCACCAAACACTAAAAATAAGTCAGCAATAGCAATTGCTGATATTTGCAATTTTTCTCTGCAAGAATCCTAACAGAAAAATGTTACTGACTTTACAGTTTTTTTTTTGTAGTGAACTATGCAATTGTCCCCTAATTCTACTGCCAGCACGAATATATTTTTGAATGAATGAAATTTGTGTGACTTAATGCATGATATATATACAAAACTATACAACATATAACATATATCTTACCCATATAAAGCCTATCAAAAGTCAAAAGCCTATAAAGCCTATATTATAATGATTCAGAAAGTACTTTATAGAATAATTAAGAAAATGTAAGACTTTGCAATGCATATCTTCACAATGTCTATAAGTTGAAAGTATCTAGTAGCCAACTGTCCGAGTAAAAACGTGTATGAGGAATTTCAAAAATTTACGACATTTTCAGGCAAAATATTTTCAAATATTTTTTGGATGACATGAATAACATTTTATCATTTATCTTTAATGTCGCAAAATTTATTGTCGTTTCAAGTTTAAGAAAAGCCAAAATCTTACTGTGAATTGTCAGGTTTAAGATCATAATTTAAGTGTTACTATTATAAATACACTCAGGGAAACTTCTGCTGTAAATATTTGCAGTTGTTTGAGTTGTTAAATACAGTATGTTTATTTTTAAGTGGAAAAAGGTGTAGTTCGCTTAAAAAAACAAACCACATAAAATTACTGTATTATGATTTTACGTACATTTTTAATACAGTATAGTTTTTTGTTTTTTTATTTAAAAAATATAAAAAATAAATGTTTGTTCATTTTTTACTTCATTTTTACTACAATTATGGTTCATTATACGAAACAGTAAAAAACCACAATGGCAATTTAGTTGAATTTACTGAAATGTAAGTCGTTCCTTTCTTCAAGTGAAATTTCATTTGTTTTAACTACATTTGCAGTGATCTTTACTTACATAGTATTCTAAGTGTAGAAAAATACTAATTGTTAAATGTAAGAGAAAGATGAAAGAAAAATCTTTTAAGGATCCAGCTCTAGTGGGAGTGCAGCACCCACTCATAAGAACTCATGGTTTGATCAGGTACATATAAACCAATCACAGAAAATATCCGATTTGGGGACTAGTTAATTGATTATCAGATCTTACAAATTTATCCAATCTTTAAATCTTTTTATTTGACTGAGTTTCCAGATCAACTGTTAATGTTTTCATTACTGGGCATGAATGGGAATCTATCACTTTTATATATTATAGTTTAATTTTTCACATATTAGTCTAATTTTTCATTCCATTGATTTAAATATAAATTTGAATTACTTTTTGGGATGAAGAAGAAAATAATAGTGAATATTTCCAAACACTTTTAAAGAATTTATAAAGTTATATAAAATTGTGTCATATTATAAATAACTTGATTACATTATATAAACAAATTTTTCGGATCGAATTATATCAGATGTTATTCCATGGGAAAAGGTTATGTATGACATTTGTCAGATCAAATAAAATATGTTGCGATATAACATTTTACATATGACTATATATAAATGTATAAATCTATATCGAAGTTTTGTCATCTGAGTAACACTGGTTAACAAACGTACTATTAAAAAAAATAAAAAATTGTTATAAATTTTTTTTTAATTTTGTTAATGAAAAATGAACTTGGAGTTTTGTAAGCATTTACAATTTTAATAAAAACCAAATTAGTGTTTTCAGTTCATCTTGATTGCATTAAAAATATTATATACTTTCCCAAAAGGTATGACACTGGCTAGAATATAAATTAAATATACAAAATTTGACTGCGTAGCTAGATTAGTAAAAATTGTTGAAGTTGAAAAGCATATATCGGCCATTCCACGCAAAATTGGCCTAAAATCTGACCTTGGGTTCCCAATTTCAATTAAATTTTGTATTCAGAAACATTATGGACACACTTAAAGATTTTTTTGAAAGATTTTTCAAATATCGAAAAATCCACGGTTTATGCGAGATTTAGTTTTTTTTTGAAAAAATGCGAAATATGCAAAAGTGTATAAGTCGGTGTATTCGTATTTTATTTAATATTGAATCGGATTATCACCATTTAAATTGCGTGGAATGCTACACGGCACTCAAATTGCATTTTTTAATAATGTTTAATGGTTTTTTTGTTCTTTTAAAAAAAACCCCTTAAGGTAATTCTATATAGAAAAAACAGTAATTTGTATTTTTTTTATTGTTCAGATTTTATTAAGACTAAATTTAAATATGTAATGTTAAACATGTTCTGTTTTAAATACTTTATATTTAATTTTGTGGATTTTTCTGTAGCTGAAAGATAAAAGAATCTACAGGAATATTCTGTATTTAAAAATTTAGTTTTTAACAAAAACCCTTTCCAGCTCACAATTGCCATCGAATGTGAGAATTTTATAGAAAGAAACATGGTGTTGAAAGGGTTAAAAATTAAATTTTAAAAACTTAATATTTAAGTAGATTTGTTTATTTTTCATGTAGAGAAAAAGTCTTAAAAATGAAATGTATGATTTTTAAAAGAGATACATTTAAACGGCGCCTTAGCTCAACATTTTTAAACTTAATATTTTCAATTTTAAACAATTAAAAAAAAAATAGCAAATTGTTGTATTTTTATTTGGAAACATAATACAAGATTTTTTTTAATAAATCGTTACTAATACGAGGGCGGATCAATAAGTCCGTGACTTTTTGAATGAAACACAGTTTTTTTTTTGCAAAAAAAAATTATTTTTCAACATAATCCCCTTTTATCTCAATACACTTAGTCCAACGTTTCTCCAATTTTTGTATCCCTTCCAAAAAATAGGATTTTTTGAGGTCCAGAAAATAGGTATTTGTTTTATCAATAATTTCATCGTTGCAGCTAAATCTCTTTCCGCCGAGCCATTTATTTAGGTTTGGAAATAGGAAATAGTCACGGGGAATAGTCATGTAATTTTGGCATTGAGACTGCACACGTGTGCACCCGTGCATTATCTTGATGAAAAAAGAACTTTTTTCTTGGCCATATGAGATCGTTTTTTTTCAATCCTCGTTAAATCGGTCCATAAGTTGGCATAATATTCGCCGGTTACTGTTTTCGCCTTTGAAGGTATCGATGTGGATTATCCCGCGTGCATCCCAAAAAACTGTTGACATCACCTTATTGGCCGACAAACTTACCTTGGTCTTCTTCCGGAGCCGGTTCACCCTGAAGACCCATTGTTTAGACTGCTGGCTTGGTCACACGATTACGTTTATGGTCAATTGAGAGCAAACGTCGCCACCCATATTGCAGACAGTTTTTCTTAAACCCAACTGATCATTTAAAATCGAAACCAAACCTGCCATATGAAATGCCTATGGCATCAGCAATCTCACGAACTTTTTACTCTTCGATTTTTCGCCTTTCGAGTGTATTGACCTCAAGTGGCCGGCCAGAACGTTCAGCGTCATTTGTACCTGTGCGACCACAAAGAAAGTCAGTAAACCACTTTTTTTACCATTGAAATCGATGGTGCAGAGTCCCTATAGTATTTATCAACAAGCTTTTCCTTGGTTTGATTGATGCTTTTTTTTCGCAAAAAATAACGTTTAATAGAGAGACTCGAAATTCACGTCTTTCCATTTAAAAAAAAAATCGACGAGGTTGTATATTTTGAACAGCTGTTAAACGCAAAGTAAATGAACGGAACTTGCCAATATTTGACAGTAGTCTATTACAGGTGGTATTTGAATGGGAGCAGTGTCGCATTTCATATAACTACAAGGGAAGTTCGAAAAGTCACGGACTTATTTGTCCGCCTCGTAGATAAACCACGGGACCCAAAAAAAAAAAAAAAACGAAGGTGCTGCATATTTTTTTATTACATCTTTTTTCAAATCGAGAGTGGCCAAAATTGAAAAAAATGCATTAAAAAAAGAAATTTCATAAAAATGCATTTCTTTTTAATGCTGTAAAAAAGAACTTAATTCCGTAGTAAAAATATAGGGGAGTATACCATTCCAGTGCAATTTAAATCGTGATAATCTGACGAATATTAATAAAATACAAATATTCAAAATATTCAAATTAGCACACTTTTATATTTTTCTCATTTTTAAAAAAACTAAATCGCGCAGAAAACCGCGGATTTTACGAAATTTGAAAACCTAACAACCTCAATCTTTAAGTGGCTCCATTAATTAAAACCGGAAGACCAAAGGTCAAAAAATTACTTTTTTTTGTCATTTCTTCGGTGGAACGTTAGTCAATCGTTTGCCATTCTTAAATGGCCACAATGAAAAAGATATTTTTCTTACAGTATAACATCTCAGCTTCGCGGAAATATACACTTTATACCATTAATCGATAAATTTTCACACAGTGCGATGGATAGAAATCAGTTCATATTTCATATTTCGCTTACGTTACGTTTTGTATTCATATTATACAAAACAAATTTTTGAAAATATGTTGTCTTAAATTGTCGAGAATTTTTGCAATGACTTATTAACATAACTGAATCTTATGAAAACCAACAGTACTGAGTATAGTTTTGTAACTATGTTTTTCGAAATTGTGCCATTTTCACCCAAACGAGACAGGAGATTCAAAAAAATTTGTATATATCATATGAACACAGCCGACAAAATTTACTTTCTTGTGTTTTTTTTTTTATCAATTTGTACTTTTTTTTTTGGCTTTATTGTATTTTCAGATTTTGAGCTTTAAATTGTTTGTTTATTTAATTAATGGGCTTTTAATGTTGTTTACGATTTTTTTGACCTAAAATGTTTTGTTTTACTCATAAAATTTAATTTTTTCTATTAAATTTGAACTTTTGTTGAAAAAAAACTGTTTGCTTCTTTTACAATATTTTTTTTTTTTTAGCTTTAAATACATTGAATTTGGCTTTTTTGTCTTGCCAGATTAATGCATTGTTTCATTTCGAAATACGCTGATAATTATAATTATTTTAAAACAGTACTTTTCTGAGTCAAAACCCTAACAATAAATGCTTATGAACCAGAATTGGGCGACTTATACATTTCAAAATAATTCAATTGTGAAATTTTTCAATATCATTCATAAGATCAGTCCTTCGGTCAACCTGGTGAGCTTAAACGTTTTTCTTGCTAAATTTTAAATTTTGTGAACACCAGATATGGGACATATACAAGTATTGTATATTTAATTACAGGCCAATTACTTTTGTACATCTAGTTACATATAACTGGGTGTAATTAAGTAATTGATCTGTAATTAAATACCCAGATGTTGTTATTAATCACATGTTTGGTATTAACAATTTTACAAATTTTCCTAACGTAAGCGAGTAAGCTCACAAGTGTGAGCGCATGTCTGATATTATTAACGATATGGAAAATTGCACAAGTAAACGATTGTGGAATGTATTTGACTTCGCCCTAGTCTGTTATGAACTTATTTGAAAATTAATGATAAAAATAATGCACGTTGAAAAATGCAAAGAAGTTCATTGCAAATTGTGATAAAAAGTTAGAAGAAATATTTATGAAATTTTTATTTAAAAATGTGCTTGAAAAGTGAATTGAAGACTTTTTTAAAAGAGATTGCATTGAATAATGAAAAAAACTGAAATCATTGCTAAACAAATTCGAATTTTTTTGAAAATAAACATAAAGTGAAAGATAATAAAAACCAATTAAAAATATAAACTATTTACCATTAATTGGAATATTAGTAAAAAAAAATAAACACATACAGATAAATTTAACATAAATTTAGTTGATCATTTTAAAACAATAATTTACCTTCAACATTTACTTCAATGTCTTCTAAACGACCGCCGCTGTGATTAATAACAAAAGAATTTGATTGGTGTACTGGACCGGGACCACCCAATGATACTTGAGGACCGGACATACCGCCAGTTATAGCAACTGTAATAGGACAACCCGGAACAGGCATTTTATTAAACGATACATTGATTGTATGTTCACAAGCCTCAGTGGGTACGAAGGAAACGGAGAATCTGCGAAAGGGAGAAAAGGCAATTATTAAATTTTTTCAAAAGAGTTTATATAACTAGAAATTAGATTTGTAGTGAAAACCGAATCTTAGCAAATCGTATGAGTCATTTCTGACAACAGAAACAAATTGAGCCCATAGTTTGACTATGAAACTGAATTTCGTTTGTTTCAGTAGTTTCAATCGAAAATTTCGGTTGATGCACCATAACGAATGAAATCGAGGAACATATAAACCAGGAAATACAAAAGCAGCGTTGGCCGGGATATTTGGCAAGACTAACGAAAATCGTGAGCGATTATACAGTGTGAAAATGTAGCCGCAATTAATGCGGGGAATACGAAACTTTTTCAGAACAAAAAGTTTTTTTTTCCAAATAATACTTTTTTTTTTAAATGAAAAAGTACTTTTTTGTAGAATAACGCACTTTTTTGTTGTAACCGCATTTTCCCTCAATCATTTCCACCAAAAAAGTAATTTTTATTTATAAAAATTACTAAAGTACTTTTTTGAGGAAATGAATGGCGGGAAACGCTCCGGAACCGGAAGACAAAGTTTTTTTTTCAAGAAAGTCCTTTTTTTTTTAAATAAAAAAAGTCTATTTTCTTGAAGAAAAAAAAAGACTTTTTTAAAGAATAAAAGTACTTTTTTGTTACTGTAATATAAAAATAAAACTTTTTCTCCGTGCTCCTGAGCGTTTCTCCGCATTTATTGTGCCAAAATATTTCCCGCAGCTTCTACATTCGCGAACGCTTTTGAAAGTGTTTCAGCAAGCAAATCGAGCCGCCGAACGCTACTTTTGTACTTTCGGGTATATATCTTCCTTGATTCGATTACCCAAAATTATGTTGTCAACACAAACCCGGTTTTTAAACTACTTTGAATTTAATTATATTTACCTTGCACTGCCTTGAGGATGTACTTGTGTTGGTATATTTTGACCCTTGGCTGAAATGGTAATTTCCAAATTACCCTCACCGGCATCTCCTGCATCGACGGTAAATTGCACTGGACGACCGACTGTACCACGCGATACACTACCCACTACAACTTTAGTAGCATCATATGATTTAGCTAAAAATGGTGTACCCTGTACTGGGAAACCGTTGTATTCTACATTAATAGAATGACCACCTACAGTTGTTGGTGTAAACTCGGCGGAAAAGCCAGCATGTATATCACCTGTCACTCTAACAGGTAGCTCACCATGTGGTCCTCGTACACTAACGGCCAATTCAGCAGCACCCGCCACCGCTTACAGTGATATGAAATGAAGCTGGCCTATTTACCGGTATTAATTCCAAATTTGATAAATTCAACATAACTCTCGAAGTATCTGCTACTTGACAAACAAATGGACATCCTCTAACCGTTTCACCATTAAATTTGATATCAATCAAATGTGGTTTCGCCTGTTCTGGCGTAAATGAAACCAAACAACGTCCACCGCCTACGACTTGAACATGATTGGGTACCTCACCCTCATTAATGGATATTTCCAATTGCCCTTCACCAGCTGCACTAGCATCTACGCGAAATTGACAGGGTTGTCCAACAACGCCGCCATTAACGTCGGTTACTTGTATCAAACTGGAATCGTAAACTTTTGCTATCAAGGGACCACCGGATATTTTCGTACCATTTATGGAGGCCTCAATGATATGCGTACCAACTTCTGTGGGTACGAATTCGATGCGAGCGGCACCATTTGCCGCCTCGTGGGTGACTCTGGCATTCAGTTTGGTCTTATTAGGACCCAAAACTGTTGCCACGCACTCGCCTTTCGCAAGGCTTTGACCAGGAGGCGGCAGTATATCAAAAACCGCCGGTGTATTAGCGGGTACAAGACGAGTCGATTCGCCCAATGCAGTTATACCGGGTGTCGACATGATTTCAACGTGCCAGGGTGAACCTAAAATTAGAAAAAAATAATAATAAAAATAGTTAAATAGAAGCTTTATATATTTAAAAAACAAAAATTTTTAATGAAATTTATTAAAAGAAAGAAAACATAATATTAATCAGCATAAGCCGATTAAACTTGGAGTAATTATAAAACGAATGGTAACATTTTTATCTTTAAACCGCTTAATTTCATTAAACTTGCAGCGTAAACGCTATTAAGCTAAAGTTTGTCATTGGACTCAATAGAAATTCCGAGAACAATGCCATAGGCCTCAAACTAGGGCATATTGGGAATAGAAAATATTTTAGATAAGCCGACATTTTTTATTTTTTTGTAGTAAATTGGGTATCATATCATGTAATAGACATTTGACAATGTCCAAATTCCTATTGCGTAATTATAAACGCGAAAATAATTGGGTAATTCGATGAATTTAATTTTTGTTTAATTACACTATTGAACAAAATGAGGGTCATGGTTTTGGGGGTGGATGTTTCTTATATCGAACGATTCTATTAGGTTAGTACAGTAAAAGCCCTAAAGCGTTTGGTCTTATGTGGGTACATTAAAATTTTATGGCCGTTTAAAGTTTTAATTTTTTTCGCCAACACTGTATTGAATGAGACTCAAAAAGTACTGTAATAGTATCTTTTTAGTAAAAAACGCTGCTTACACGCCAGCAGGTTTGTACGGGAGGAAGACACAATGAATCCCTTACAAACCTGCTTACAATATGCCATGATTTATATATGGCGAATTCCCACTTGGAAGCATTACTTTTGGGCAAAATAAGCGCTGATTTTAGCGCTTAATAAAAATCTGTGATTGCAGTAAAATCATATTTCATGTCTACATTATTACGACTAAAAGTAATAATATGAATATACATACATAATTTATTTTACATAAAATTCTACAGATAATAATTGTTATTCTTTTTAGTTTAAACGAGCTTAAAATCATTTATTTATTAATTATTTATTTCCAATATTTCGTCTCCACATTGGGCGACTTCTTCAGGGAACAAATATTACAATTTGAAAAACTAGCTTTAATAATTAAATATTAAAATTAATTAATTAATTATTAAAACTAGTTTTTCAAATTGTAATATTTGTTCCCTGAAGAAATCACCCAATGTGGAGACGAAAATTGGAAATAAAAATTAATAAATAATCTTAAGCTCGTTTAAACTAAAAAGAATAAAATAAAAAAGATCGAAGAAAACTTAACATTGATAATAATTTTTTGTTAAAATTTTGACATATAATATAATCATTTTATCATTTTATCCACGTGCTAGCTATTCAGAAACAGTTAAATGACTAATTATTTTTTAATACATACTCGAAAACACCAAATACAATCGGAAATCGCTCGGAAAATTAGTACAGATCGTTTTTAATACACGATATGAAACTTTCTGCATTACAAACTGCATCCTTGTAAGGGATTTGCGTAAGCTAGTTACAACCTGCATCCTTGCAGGGAAAAAAGTATGCTCAGCATTTTTGTTTGTTTATTTTTATACGAAAATTATTCGTTTCTTTTACTGCTTCTCAATATTTTGTAATAGTAAGCACTTACAACAGCGCATTTGTTTTATTCTGCTTCTAAAAACATGAAATTTTTTTACTGGGTTTGAACAAAATTCTAAGTTTTGGATATCCCCAACAGAACTTTATGAGGAAGTTCTTCATAGAAGATTTTAACCGTATATTTGCAATTTTCATAGTTCATTTAATCCCTTTTAAAACAAATACCAAAAAAGTATCCTAAACGTTCGTTTAAGGGGTTAAAATGTTCGTTGAATATGTTCTGCAGCAAATTTTACTAGGACGTGTCGAAGACGAAAAAGTCAATTGGTCATGTTAAATCACTAGAAAGGTGCATTTTAATTTATCACGTGCAGCCCAGTCCATTAACAATATTAGGTTAATTTTTCTAAATATGTTATTAAACGTAATACATATCATATTTTAATGGACGTCTTGTTATTTAATATTTTAATCCCTTATCTCGCATTTTTTCTGATCATTTTTATTTTTTTCAAATTTAGCAAAAGTTGAATTTACGGAATACCAAGGATTATACTGTTCCGCTTTTTAATGTTTTTAATTTACAGACTTGTTTTTATATAGTTTTCGAAACAAATTACGATTGCTTCCAATAACGATTCTACTTTTCAGTGATTTGACGTGACCGGATGACGTTTTTGTCATTGACAACTCCTAGTAAAATTGGCTGCAGAACATATGCACAGAAAATGTTAACCCACTAAACGCACGTTTTAAAATACTTTAGTGGTATTTCTTGCAAAAAAAAAACTAAAATGACCCAGAAAAATTGCAGTTACAGGGTTAAAATATTTAACGAAAAAATGGAAATATAATTTGAGCAAACCCTTTGGGGGTTTTACTATACTAACATAATACATTCATTTGGTATAGGAATTATTTACCCCCCAAAAATGTGTTGTACAGAATTTTTTTTTGTAATGTTACTTTACAGTAAAAACCGTTGCTAAAAAGAATCTCATACAAACCAACATATGTCATGATTTTTATATGGCGAATTCCCACTAGGAAGTAGTACTTTTGGGTAAAATAAGCGCGGACTTTAGCGCTTATAAAAAGCTGTGATTTCATGGCTTTCAGTAAAATCACGATTAAAAGCATAAAATTCTATTCTATCCAAAATTAATATGTTTTGTGGATAAGGTGTTTGGTTTGGAAACATGTCTGAAACTAATGAAATTCATATTTTTTTGAACGCAGGTTTGATCTACTCGAGAAAACATAAATGTTTATGCCATTATTGCCTAAATAGTGCAGTAGGGTTGCCATTTATTTTAATATTATGTTACTTATTGTTACTTCTTCTAGCAATGTCGACCAATATATAATTGTATGTTGCATTTAATGCTAAAATCGGATACAACTTTAACAAATTTTGTATATTTTTGTATTAGGACAGGTATAATTATATAATATTATATAAAATCGAATTAAATTGTATCGCGAAATTATTCGGTTGTAATTTAATCTGATAGTATCAAATTAGAACTAAACGAATCCAAACTTATATAATTATATGGGGGCATTTCTTGGATAAAGCCGACAATTAAATTACGTAAGATTATAGGAAGCACCGTATAAATTTTTCTAATTGAGAAATTAAAATTAACCAGAAGTCCACAAATCCGATAAAAAGAACGGTGTCGCTGTGAATCAGGAGCATTTTCCAAAAGAATAAGTTTTTTTTTTCAAAAATACTTTTTTTTAAATGAAAAAGTTCTTTTTTTTGTAGAAAACCGAACTTTTCTGTTGTAAGAGCATTTTCCCGCAATAATTTCCGCCAAAAAAGTGACTAACTAAAGTAATATTCTACAGTAATTAATTAAACATTAATTACGATTGTCATTATCTGACGGTTGCAAAACACTTTATAACGTAATTTTTTATTTATACAAATTTAAATAAAGTACTTTTTTGAGGAAGTGAATGCTGGGAAAGGTCTCGGAACCCGAAGAAAAAGTTTTGTTTTTCCTTTTTTGTAAATAAAATGGCGGTATTTTTGGTTTTATCTGGATCCGACACCCACTTTTTTAAGCAAATCGTAAAAAAAAATTCTATTTTGAACACCACTTTAAAAGTGATGTCTTCGACATCATAAAATACAACCATTTAACTTAGCGTATGCTTTTTAGTGAACCCACAATTTTGCGGTTATTTCGGTTAATTTTATTTACGCCAAAAATTCAATATTTCCGATATTGACAACGCAGGTTTTTTTGACAACTATAATATTATAGTCCAAATTTTAATTTGCGCCATATCCATTTTATTTTTTGTCTTATACAATTTTGGTCTTAAGTCCATTTTCGATTCTCGATAAGTTTTATACAAAATTCGAAAAATTAATACTAGTAAATTTAAATCAAAATATTTGCAAATTCGAAAATTTTGACTTTTTTCTTAAACTTGTTCTAAAATATCACAAATATAAAATCAAGAAATGTATTTTTGTTGTTCGCTCTTTTTGGGTAAAACTTCCCTTGTAAGGTATACCTAAATGTCTTACAAAAGGAGTCTCCAGATGGGTTCTCTCCCATCGTAATGAATTTTGGATATGAAAACGCGTTAATTGGTACACGAAGCTTGTCCGATAACTTTCAAAATTTTATTTTAATTAAAAAAAATGTCTGTTAACTGACATTAAAATTGGTTTTTTGTTAAAGAATTGTGGTTGGATTAAGCTAAAAAAAATTGTATTTTAATGCCTATTAAATTTAATTAAGGGTGTGACTAAAATTTTTATGCGACTTTTCCGAAAAGATTTTTAACCTACATTCTAAATATTTTAAATAAATGGCAACCTTAGCAACCCGTGGTATAACATTTTTTTTTCTCGTGTACATTTAAGCTGCATTCATCAGAACGCAGAATTCAATAAATTTCAGACATATTTCCATACAAAAATGTATTAAATTTGGCCCCACCTTTTAATCCCTAAATGAGATATTGGGTGGCTCAAAAAACGTGTCCATGTTTTTCTTTATCACATATCCAAAATTCATTATCATCGCAAGACTTCCCTTGTTAGAAGATTAAAATTTAAAAAAATATATTTGATTAAAGAAAAACTATTTGTCCTAATTTCAAAATGTAAAAAATTAAGTCATTAAATAAGTTGAAAAACTTAAAAAAAAATAAATTGTATTTTTCTCGTTAAACTTTCAGCTTTATTTGGAACACAATTTTTACAAATTGTAAATTGATACCGATATACTTTACAACACTTAAAACGAGTACTCACATTTACATATACGAAGTGAGTATAATAAATGTTTTCTTAACCATGATAATAATCTTAAATCACACACTGTTTAACATAAATTCCTACAATGGGGAAATGATAAATTCACATATCAATTACCGGAGGCAGTAATGGGAAACAAGAAAATAAAAATGTGAACAAAAAAAAAACAGAAAAATGTTCACATTACTATGACAAAGAGACAATTTTAAACTGCTGAATAATTTTCACAAACCTTAAAAGTTAAAAACAAGTGAATTCAAAATGTAATAGTATTCAAATTACATTGAGACCTTAGATATTTGCAATCTCCCATAACCGCAGATAATTTCAATGTTACTATCTATTTAAGGTTAAATAGAGTAGAGCAAATCACACACATAAAAGACCTGAATTATGTTGTAATTAACCTAATGCAATAGTTAATAATAATGTTAAAAAAAAAAAAATAACAAATTTAAGAAAAAATTATACTAATGAGAACTAATTGCACAAATTTAAAGTTTTACTAAAATATAAAAGTATGATTTACAAATATGAACCACTTATTTTGAAAGTTGTATGAGTTTTCAAAAAAATTGATATTGATATATACTGGGTCTTATAAATGGTGATCTTAAGATTGCAAAACTGCTCTTCGAATTTATCCACCCTGTACCATTTGCGCAAAATTCACAAATTCGTTAAATTTTTTAAAATAATTTTTCTCAAGATAGTTTAATAGTTTACAGATAATGTTCAATGTATATGAATAATCATGTAAAAAGCCCGGTAATTTTCCAATTTCTGAGTAAATTTACAATAAAACCAAAATAATAGTAAGTACATATCGCCACCTAAATTATAAAACGACTTAACTAACATATTTGCTTTTTTACAGGAGAAGCAAAAAACGTCAATAGATATTTTAACAATATCGTTAATAAAACTGATAGTTTTAATCAAAGAATCAAACAATTTTGTGGAGAAATGTAGTTCCATTCAGAGCATCATAATCACTAAATCCTACTTAAATATTTTATAGGGCAACCAAAAAATGCACGAAAACAAAAACATATGAGATTTGAATTTTATTCATAAAACCGCTATTTTTTATCGTAGAAGTCAAAAATGTGTAGGAATGCAGTTAAGCCAAATGAATCATAAGCATCAATAAAACCAGTTTTGGAGACTTTGTTAGTTACGCCCTTTTGCATTTTAGGTGACGATATGTTTTTGTACAACAGTTGAAATTTTTTTTTTTTTTTTTTTTTAAAATGGTCTTTTTTTGCAGTAAATAAAGGTTGAAATAACCAAAATCGAACCAATTTGTTTTCTAAATAAAAAAAATATCAAAGATAGCTTTTAATTTTTTTTTATATTTTATTATATATATCTATAGGGCGGCATGACATAACGTCCAATGACATAATGTCCATGGACGTTATGTCACTCGAAAAGTGTCATAATGTCCATGGACTTAATGACACTCTGCAATGTGACATTATGTCCACAAATGGAATGACATAAGGTCCATGGACATTATACTCCAGTGTGGAAACAGATCAGTAATTTTGAAGTTTCTTTTGTGTCGCACGCAGAAAAAACTTTATTTCGCGAAGCCGTCTGCCGCGTTCTACGAAGAAAAAAAACGCCTAAGAGCGGCCGAAGGCCGCCACCCAGAAGAATTTGTTTTTCAAATCAGATGTCGAATCCGTTGAAATCTTATATTTTTAAGACATCAAGTAATTTGTAAAAACAAGTTTTCTGTGTGGCGGCCTGTGGCCGCTCTTAGGAGTTTTTGCGTGCGATTATACGATTTATAAATTTAGTTTTATTTTGTGATATACTACTAAAGAATATTTAAAAAAACTGTATTGATATACTAAATATTATTAATCTTTTTATTTTAAAAAGTTTGGACGCTATGCCACATTTGAAAGTGACATAATATCCAAAAAAATAATGTCGTAATGTCCATGGACATTACGACATTTTCCAAATTGACATAAAGTCCATGGACATTATGACACTTTTCGAGTGACATAACGTCCATGGACATTATGTCATTGGACGATATGACATGCCATCTATCTATAGCAACTACCAAAATGTAAAAAAAAAAATAATTTGAAATCAATTGGTAAGCAAAACATCGCACTTTTTCCGAATTCGTCCCATTAGTTTTGCATGAGACTTTTATCCACTTTTCTGGCTGCCAAATTTCATTTAGATTTGAACTCTTCTACAGTTGACGCCGTTATTCCTGTCTTCTTTTAAGTTCCTTTTATAATTGACCAATATTCTTTTATTGGACGTAGTTCTGGACAATTTGGTGGATTGTTTTCTTTTTGTACAAAGTCGATTTTATTGATGTTATATCATTCAATTGTGGCTTTTGCATAATGACAACTGGCTAAGTCAGGCCAAAATAACGGTTTGTAGTGTTGAGATATTACGGTTTTTTAAGCATTCTTCTCTATAAATTTCACCATTTATTGTACGAGTTGTAAAGAATGGACTTGATTTTCTCCCACAAGAACAAATTGTGTGCCAAGCCACGTACTTTATTTGGAAATTTGGACTTAATTTTCTGTTTACACTAACTACCCGCTTGTCAAGTAGATCTCATCCGTTTGTTGTCTCTAGCCCGGCAAATCGCACAACGCATTACAGAGAAAATTCGTTTTTCAGTCGCACTAGACGTATGTGGAATTGTCTCCCTGCGGAAGTCTTCCCTGCAAATTACAATTTAGAGAAATTCAAGTCAAATGTCCACAAACACTACTCCCTCTTTCCTCCTCCTCATAACCTAGTTTCCTGATATCAACACAATGCAATGCATTAGTTGGGGCTTCCCCTGAGTGTTGGTTCAACGTAAAAAAAAAAATAAAATTGTTTTTCGTAAAGACTGCATGTTTTTGCTGATAAATTTTGTGTTGCATTCCTATCCCGACTTTATAAACACTTAAGTCCATTACGCTTTTTGACATTCTGAAAAAAAATTTTGAGATTTCTTGATTTTACTTGCGACTGCTCTAGTTGAAATGCTAAGATCCTTTCTAAAAGCTTCTATTACACTTTCCGCTGCTTTTAAATTCCTTTGGTCATGCTCACCACCACTTCTCCACTTTCTTTCAATTGACAAGCATTCATTAAATAATTTTTAATAACGTTTCTTACTGTGGAATATGGTAATTTAACATTGCTATCAAACGTATGAAAACACTTTTTTTTTATTACATTCCTACAGATTAATTTTTCTTCGATTAAGCTCTGAAACCATTTTTTACAAAACTATATTAAATTTTAAATATCTTATTTATTGAAATGAAATGAGAAGACAATAGCCTACTTAAATCATACATTTTTTTTTATTAGTCAAGTAGTTTTGAAGAAAACAAAGATTAAAAATTTTTCGATTTTGGTAATTTCAGATTTTATGTACATTTTTTTAAGTATAAAATAATTTGCTATCCTCTGATGTGATATGTATTAAAACAGTTTCCGCTTACAATTCCATGAACATTGAAATGCAAAACCCTTTATGTCTGATTTTAAAAACAAGTGGACTCATATAAATTTCAAAATAAACGGTTCATATGAACAATGATTTTGGGTTAAGCTTTAGTTGAATAAACTTTCTTTTACTTTTTTTATAAACACTAAACTGAAGATTAATTAAAGTTTGATTTTGTTGTTAACCGAGTATTTTAACGATATTCGGTTAACAACAAACGTTAATTTGAAATGGTTAAAGTAACCAATCATTCTTCATTCATGTCATGAGTTTGTTTAACAATCAAAAAAAAAAAAACATAAACTTTACTCCATTCTTACTTAAAAAGTTGCGTTAAATTATGGGGTGTCTTGATGACTTTTGTGTGGCTTTTTATCGTTCCATGCATTCTTAACGAGACGGTCACAATTAAAGCTTGACTTGACTTGAGTTAACTTTACTTTTGTTTAGACTTTCCTGTCTTCATTGTTCTTACTTTACAAATAAAATACTTAGGAGGGGACAACATTCCATGTTATAGAATAATGCAATTTCCTTTTAGTTAAACTTAAGAAAAAAAAAACATTCAAAATTGGTTTATGGCTTAAAAATTCGTAACTTATTTAATGTACCTAGAGTTAAGAAAGAAGTATAACAATCACCTGTAATTTTAAGTATCTAATCATTATTAAAAACTAAAGTTTATACAGTTGAGATGATTAAAAGAGCATAGTAATTTAGGCTCGATAACTTGTTAAAAATTTACTTGAATTTCAGTTAAGAAATTTCCAATAATATTTTTTTGTCAAATTATTTCTTTTAATTTGATTGTGGAATTTTTGTCGATCAAGATTATGGGGTCAGAAAAAAATGATCCACGAGGTATATTTTGACGTTCCTTTCGGATCCATTGATTCCATCAACATTGCGATTCTTCTTGGCCGAAGGCAAGTACGTTAAATAACGTGTATATAAAGGGTGGTTAAATTGTAAGGGCCGATGTTGAATGTGAACCACGCCTAAACGCCAAGTTTTTTTCCGAATTTTATTTGACATTTCTCTATTTCAGACTTACTCAATTTGAACCATGGAGAGATACACAATCCAACAACGTGTTAAAGTTATCCAGACTTATTATGAAAATGGGCGTTCAAATCAAAATGCATATCGTGCACTTCGTGATTTTTTCGGTTTTCAATTTAATCGTTCAAATGTGCGTACAATCGGAAAAATCGTGCAAACCGGGTCTGTAGGAGATGTGAAAACACTAGTGTTTTCAACTCGTCGTCGTGTTCGCTATCGTGAGATGATAACGAACTTTTTATGGCCCGAATTGGAAGATATGGATGTGGACGATATGTGGTTTCAGCAGGACGGTGCCACTTGCCACACAGCTAACGAAACAATGGCTCTTTTGCGCAACAAATTCAATGGCCGTGTTATCTCACGTAATGGCGATGTCAACTGGCCGCCAAGATCATGTGATTTGACACCGTTGGACTTTTTTCTTTGGGGTTATTTGAAAGAAAAGGTGTACGTCGATAAGCCAGCAACAATTCAAGAGATAAAGGATGAGATAATTCGGCACATTAACGGCATAGAAACTCCATTATGCCTCAGCGTCATCGAAAATTTGGACCATCGGATGGAGGTGTGCCGCCGTGGTCGGGGCGCCCATTTGGCCGATATTTTGTTCCATACATAATTGAGTAATACCAATATATATTAATAAAATAAAATTACAATAATTTCCTAAATAGTATGTGTTTTATTCAAAATCAACATCGGCCCTTGAAATTTAACCACCCTTTATTATTGGCAATTGGTAGTACGGTCACAGTTAACCTACTGGATTGTCACAATGCAGAAATGCAATGAAATTAACCAAAATATAGTTGATGTAGCAGGACAAAAAGACACTTTAAAAAAGTGTAATTTCTCCTAATCTATATTTTTTTTTTTACGCAGCAGGTTAGAGAAACAATAGTTTTTACGACTAATTGATTTGAATTTAAATCCCTACCCTAAAATTGTTTTTACAACCCTAATTCGGTTATTATAATTATAAATTGATTGTCACAACTCATAACCGTATATTACAGCCCTAGTTCGGCCTAGTTCTAAACTATAAACTTTTCTGAAAAGTAACATCGAGAAAAAACGAAACAAGTTCTTAAATATTTTTTTTCAAATATTGTCACGCCTGCAAAAGAAGCGTTTAAAGTGAGCCGTGTATTATATAATATATGTTCATAATGTCCCTTAAATAACGAATTTCATTCATAACACCTCCAGTTTTGTTCTAACAAGGTGGGTATCCTGACCCGCACTCGCAGATTTTAATGAACTTTGGATATGTTGTAAAGGAGAAGAAAAGCAGACACGTAAAAAATTAATCTGTTTTAGTATGAAAACTTGTTTTTAGTTTGCGAAAACTAAAAAACTAAAAACTAAACTAAAAAGTACTCAAAAAACCAAAATTTTGATGTCCATATTGCCTATATAGTGGATCCAGAGTTGTCACATTTTTTAATTATTTTATATATAGAGGAAAAGGGCTCCTCGGGATATGATATATACAACCGAACGGTTTCTAGTATCGGAAAAAGCTCAGACATCCCCTCGATTAAATTAAATAGGCATTCCAATGCATTATTTTAGGCTTAATACAACTAAAAACCAGATTTAATGTTACTCCAAACACATTTCTTTTAATAAGAAAAATACTTGAATTTCTTTGGGCATAACTTGTACCCCAGTGAATGTCTTCAAAAACCTTTCATTTGATACTAAATTTGTTTATAGTTACTTTTAATATAATGAAATAAACCGAAAAAATGGGGTAATTTTTGACCTTTCTTAGTAATGCCTAAACAATTTTATTCTCATAGTTCTTTAAGATCTGCCGGTCCGGATCGGGATACATCCAAATGGTTATATATGTTTAGAAAAACGTTAACGTTTAACGTTAAGCGTACTGCAGCCGAAAATTGCATACTTTTAAACAGGTAAGATTTCCCAGTGACCTTTTTTTTTTTTTCGTTAGACCAACACTCAGGGGATGCCCCCTATAATGCAATACATTGTGTTGATATCAGGAAATTAGGTTATGGGGAGGAGGAAAGAGGGAGTAGTGTTTGTGAACGTTGTGACGTTGAAGTTTGGATATTCTAGTGGCGCCATATTGAAATTGGAACAAATTGCCATTCCAACAAGACAGCAGTCTCTTATTGGAGTGGCAATTCCGGGTCTTTGATTTTTTTTCAACCGGTCGAACATTTTTCATTAAATTATAGTAATGGAAATTGATGTTCAATCCCAGCGAATACATCATCAATACAATATGTAAGGGTGTTTTATTATTTATACATAACATATTCGATTCGGGTATAGGTAAGGTTAACGCTATTTAATTTATTTCCGTAACTGTATTTTAGTGATAACAATATTTCAGTTATTTCGGTAACGGTTTTTAGCGATAGCGGTGTTTTAATAGTTTCGGTATCGATATTTTAGCAGTAACGTTATTTTAGTTATTTCAGTAACGGTACTTTAAAGGTAAAGGTTTTTCAGTTATATCGGTAACGGTATTTTAAGGGTAACGTTACTTTTAGCCCCTTAGTACGAAAAATCTAACTTTGGATACTTATTTATAACCTCGAAAATCCTTGAATGAAGACTTTCAAGGCAATCCGTTCACTTTTTAAAAATTTTTCCATGTTTGGATAATCCATCACGTAAAGAAGTTAAAAAAAATAAATCACCCTATGGGTGTTTTATAAAAATTGATCACTGAAAATCTCTACCCAGCCTGTCTAATACTCCAGTGAAGCAAAATGTTTGTCCGTTTTGCTTTGCAAAATGGCCAGAGTCTAGAAAACTAAGTGAGATAGCGCAAAACGGACGAAATTTTCACAAAACTGGACCTTTGTAACTCATTCCGAAAATACAAACGAGGTAAGTTCGGGTTGGATCCTAAGAATTATTTATTCAAAAATTGCCCCATACACCCAGAAAACAGACTCGGTCTCAGCAACCGCATTTGTAGCCAATTTGTTTCATAGTTATCACCGAATTTCTGTTGAAGAAATTGAAATTCTATTATCGTGTCGTATTTACTGTTGCTTAAGTCCAGTAATTGTTATTAAAACAGGAAAATTCGGTAGCAGCAATCGAATCATATGATTGGAAAGTGCGGTAGCAATGACCGAGTCTTTTTTCTGGTTTTGTAGTTTTACCAATTTTTATGATAATACAAATTAGTACCACCCGATAATTAAAATTTTGTTTTCCGTTCCGTTCCATTCCATTTCGTTTTCCTTGTTTAGTGTTCCAATTGCACTCCACTCCATATCGTTTTATCGTAGGAGTGTTTTAATTTATATATTCACGTAAATGTTTAAACAAATAAATAAGCCACCTAGTGGATGTAATATATTTTTTTACCAATTCATACGATACCACAAATTAGCGGACTTCTATAGCTAAAATTTAGTTTTCCGTTTCATCCCTTTTCGTTTTCCAGTGATTAGTGTTACAGTTCCCCTTTCCATTCCATATCGTTTTTGGACCAATGTTCCATTCTATAATCAAAGTTTCCTAATCTGTATATTCACGTAAAAGGTTTATTTTTTGAAGTGAGTGTGAGATCTGATTTCAAAAATATTTACCATTTTAACGTTATTAAAATATCTTATCTGTCAATTGTATTTTTGTTCCCTTAATTGATTCATTACCAACGGTAAATGAAATTTAAAGTCAATATCATAAATCAATGAAACCAAATTCTTAAAATTCATTTTCATTAATTTAAAAAATGGTAATAAAAATATGTTCATTACAATCGATATCAGTGAAATTGTAGTTAGATCAATCATTTTATTAGTTCACTCAATTAATTAGTCCTAAGTTTCATTGGATTTGCCATAATTTATTTCAAGAATTGCCACTCAGCACAATAAAAAATAATATTTATAACGCCCGATTACTGAATGTTCAGTTAAAATTTAACAATCAGTTAAATTTAAAATTAATATGGGAAACAATAAAAAAGTGTTAGGTAAAATCCCAGTTAGTAGCTAACGGGATATTGTGAAAATGGGCCTAAGTGAATTTAAAACCGATTCCTTAAATCAGTGGTGGTCACAGTACACATTTCTATTGCTTTCTCCCATTTACTCCTGTAACTTATAATTGCCCTGGTAAAATATAGAGAAAATGTGTCCAAAGTCAATTTGTAATACAGGGATGGGAAACAAATATACTATTATATCAGAGTTCTCACAGAGAGTTAAAATTCCAAATTGTTTCGGCGGAAAAGGTATGGTCACCAAAGAGTTAAGTGGCAAAAATAAACTATTTTTCACTAGCGAAATGAGGGACCAGATGTTAGTCCAAGAATTCAATTTTTACAAACCTTGTAGTTTACAAAAAAAAAATATATATATTAAATGACTGTTTTATGATATTACATTAATTTTTTTCAGTAGTTTTTTGTTATTTAAAAACAGAAAAAAAATAAATGTTTTTTTATTTTTACTACCATTTAATTTATTTTTAATACACTTGACAAATGACAATGTTAGTCGAATTTAGTGAAATGTAAGTTGTCCTTTCTTTAAGTGAAATTTCATTTATTTTTGATTACATTTGCAGTGGTATTTACCTACATAGTATTCTAAGTGTACTATTATTTAATTGTAGATCACGAACACAAATCGATTCGGATTAAACTGTACGGTTTGAAATTTCTTTTTTTATTTCATGGCAAATGAGGGACAGTCTATGGAGCCAATTTTTTAACAGGATTATTATTTAGACAGAGATAATGAAAATGGTATAGAATTAAAAAATAAATGTTTTGTGGCTTAAACCTATTCCAATTTGCGATAGAAGGGTTACACTGTAGACAAAAAATAAATCATTCATAAAAGCTTAAAAACTCAACAGTCAAAATTAGTATAAGTACTATATACTTTGCGTACAAAATTGACATGGACTGATGCCAGCTAAATCTAATATTTTTCATTTAAAACATAAATCTAAACTAAAATAGCGTGTAGATAATTCAATACCCCAAACAAGTTTTGACACGCCTAATTTTTAATACCAAAAAATATATAATTAAACTGATCATGGCCATAGAAATATTTTTTAACTATTTGTTTTTCGTAAAATGTCTACATAGTAAAGATATCGTAAACAATGAAAGCTGATTCATAAAATAATATAAAAAAATATTGACCATTAGCCCCAACTATATAAAGAAATGTTTGAAAAACGTGTATAATGTAACCGTTTATTTTCGAAATCTATTTAACTTTTTTTTGGCTTAACGCAATAACTGTAAATGTTTGTTTTAGCCATTTATGTTAACAAACAAAAATTATGGTTATTTCCTCTGTGCCTACCTAATTTATAGAGAATTTAAACCAATACTTTATTTTACATAGAAACTAAATATTTTTGTTGGGTATATAACATGTTTGTTTTGTTGGTTTTTGATTAAATAAAATGGGGTTTAAATAAGTTTAAGTATGTCAATTACGGTTATAAATGTGTGTGTTAACAAAAGTTTTGTTAAATAAATTTTGTGGTACTTAACAGTAATGCCAATCAAATAATATCTGAATAAATGTTGCGTTATTTATGCAAATGCTTTTTTTAATTTCTCCCAAAAGGTTGTAAATTAAAGTTATGGTTACACTCAGGGAACTTCTGCTTTAAAAATATGTAGTTGTTGGGTTGTAATACAGATTCTTTATTTTTAATGAAAATGTCAGTCATTTGAAGAGCAATTTAATTTTCTACAAACCTTGCAGTTCATTTAAAAAAACAAACCACATCAAATGACTGTTTTATGATTTTACATTAATTTTTTACATTCGTTTTTTGTTATTTAAAAAAATAAAAAAAATAGATGTTTGTTTATTTTTTACTAACATATGTGGTTCATTTTTACTGCAATTGTTAGTCATTTTTGGAACATTAAAAAACCAATGACAACGTTAGTTGAATTTACTGAAATATAAGTCGTCCTTTCTTTAATTGAAATTTCATTTGTTTTTAACTACATTTGCAGTGGTCTTTGCCTACATAGTATTCTAAGTGTTCATTTTCCATTTATTGAACTCGTTCGATCTTTTGGTTCATATGCTTGTTCTACAAATTGTTTTCATTAACTCATATTGTTATATTGATAATTGGTTTGTTTAACAAATCTGCACAGCAGGAGCGAAAATCACAAGTGAACGGTTAAAACTTAGATGATTCATTTTTAATCGTAATTTAGGGTTTTTCTCTGATATTATTTAGACTTATTAAACAAATTATTGACCAATATAACAATATGAAAAATTGTAAAAAAAATGTTGAAAAAACCTCTGAACTAACATAATGATTGAAAGTGTTTATTATTTTAGCTCATAAGTTTGTTGTGTTCCATAATTATTGAACTAGTTCATTATTTAGTTCATAAGTTTGTTCCAACATTATTTTTTCTGCTATTCATATTGTAATATTCGACAATGATTTATTTAACAAATCGAAATAATATCAAACCCCAAATTAATCGTTATAGATGATAAAAATAAAGGGAATTTTTAAAATTTCCAGTAATTATACAAACTTGAATTTTATAATTTTTAGCTTATACAAGTTTGTTATAATTTTTATTAAAAATAAAAATTATGTTTTTTTCGACCTTTAATTGTGCAATGAAAATGAAAATTATTCAAGTTCGAGGCCATACTCTATATTTCTTCATTAGGATATTGTCCTAACAAAGCTTATTAGCTTATTTTAAATCTATCAATATTTTAGTTTTCTTCAATGAGACAGTTAATATGAAATCTTTCATATGTAGCAAAAAAAAAACTCTCAACATATTAACACACACCTGTCTCAAATGTTTTTTCTTTGCTCCATAAATCAGCAAGAAAAAAATGCTGAAAATGCGAAAAATTTTTATTATTGTAAAACCGTTTCATCGGGTTTTTTCATAAACATTGAAAAAACTCGTTAAAAAAAATCATAAATTTGTACATGCAAAATAAAATTAAAACATACATTTTTATGGCTGGTCTTTATTATTAAAGTGACGTTTTGAATTGTCGATATACCCAGGTAAAGTAGTTAAAAAATAAAATTAAAACATAATTTTTTTTTGGCTTGTCTTTAATAAAAGTAGTTATGTCTAGTCATATATAACATGTAAATCATATCTGAATGATTTCACATAGCGGTTTTTATCATTATATAAAATACTTCTGAAAATTTTTATTAAGAGAATTATTTATATGGTTCTTGATATAATTCTGTCCCCAAATCTAACTACATATATAACTACATAAGCCATATAATAATAATACAAATATATGTAGTAGGGTGGGATTGTACTGAGCAAAAAACTCCACTAGAATATACGTCTACGTCTATGGATGATAAACCGGGCTGCTCGAAGGACCTTGTAAGGCCCAATTCATCTGAGCCCCAAAGCTAAGAATATGGCCAATCAGCAGGCTCCCAACAGGCGGAAAAAGTGGGAGAGAAACTCGGCAGAGGAGGCGGTTCTGCTGAACTCCAACAGGGGCAGAAAGGTGGCAAAGCGTGCCGCCAAGCTCGCTCGTAAATAATGGCTACCGGAAAAGGTAAGACACCGAAGCACTTAAAGTGCTTACAGGTGAACCTTCACCATGCCAAAGCGGCATCGGACGTCGCCAACAGAAGGTTCACCACTGAGGCCCTGGATGCTGTTTTTATTCAGGAGCCATGGGTGCACGACGGAGCCATAAAAGGGCTTAACGCAAATCAAGGTAGGTTGATTTACGATTCAAAGCATATCAGGCCAAGAGCGGCCATCCTAGTTAGGGACAATCTAACATATCTTCCAATTTCAGAGTTCATTATGGGAGACTTGGTTGCGATCTGGGCAAAGGTGCCCTCCTTATCTGGGGAACACGAGGTAGTTCTGGCCTCTGCTTACCTACCTGGCGATGCTGACACGGTACCAACTACTGAGGTCTCGGCCTTGGTGGAATATTGCCGAAAGAGGAAACTCAGTTGGATCCTCTGTTGCGACGCCAACGCACATCACACAACATGGGGAAGTACCAATGTAAACAAACGTGGTGAGTAACCTGCTTGAATTTATATGTAGCAATAATATAAACATAGCAAATAGGGGTGACGAGCCGACTTTCAGGAATGCTATTAGGTCAGAGGTCTTAGATCTCACTCTTACTAGCTCTGATATTTCTTTCGCCATTTCCAATTGGCATGTCTCCAATGAAGTATCAATGTCCTGACCACCAACACCTGGTATTCGATGTTGTTAGTTCATTGGACTCATGCGAGATCTATCGTAATCCCAGATGCACAAACTGGGAAAATTTTCGTCATCATTTGAAAAACGGTGCAGATCTTTCTAAAGGGCTCATCTTGAGCACAAGCGAAATTGATCATATAGCATCTGATATTCATTCAAATTTAACTTCTGCTTATACTCTGAGCTGTCCTGAAAAGACCAGGAAGACGAAGAGGGATGTTCCATGGTGGAACGATGGTCTGGATAAGCTCAAAATGGAGGCCAGAAGACTGTTCAATAGGGCCAAGGAAACAGGAGACTGGGTTACCTATAAGGCAGCGCTCACTGAGTACAATAAAGAACTACGTAGATCCAAGAGGTCCACGTGGCGCAACTACTGTGAGAAGATCTCTGATCTTCCAGAGGCGGTGCGTCTACAAAAGGCCCTGTCCCATGATCATACGAATGGTCTATGTACTCTCAAGAGGCCGAATGGTACCTACACTGAATCTCCCATTGAAACCTGTGAACTCCTACTTGATACGCACTTCCCAGGATGCGTTGACAACTGCGGGTCTGTCGTGATTCAACGAGTTCCAGACCTACCAGGCAGAAATGTACGCCTATCAAGTGCTGTCTTTCAGGAGAACAGGGTAAAATGGGCGATAGGTGAATTCTCTTCATTCAAATCTCCGGGTCCGGATGGGATCTATCCTTGTCTGTTGCAGAAAGGGATGGATTTAATTGTCCCACAACTGGTTAGGATATTTAGATCTAGTCTGTTATTCGGTCATGTACCGACGCCGTGGAGGGAGGTTAGAGTGGTCTTTATACCGAAGGCGGGGAAGAAGTCTGAACAACTGCCCAAATCCTTTAGACCAATTAGCCTGAGTTCGTTTCTCCTTAAAACAATGGAGAAAGTCTTGGACCAGTACATTAGGGATACTTACTTACCTAAGGCGAAAGCCGATACACAAATTACAGTTTGCGTATCAACGAGGGTAAATCTACCGAGACTGCTGTCCATCATGTTGTCACTACAATAGAACGGGCACTAGAGGCAAAGAATATTGCCCTTTGTGCCTTTATTGATATACAGGGCGCCTTTGACAACACGTCCTACGAGGCAATTAGGGTGTCCATGGTTAGAAAGGACATCTCTCCAATTATCATCAATTGGACTTTGGAGATGCTACGCTCTAGAATAATCCCGTTCGGCATAGGGACTACTAGTAGGACCGTAAATGCGACTAGGGGCTGTCCACAGGGGGGTGTTTTTGTCGCCGTTACTCTGGACGCTGGTCATTGATGAACTACTCGAAGGTTTGAACGACCTGGGTTTCAGGATGATCTTGTCATTTCTGTAGTGGGATTTGATGATAGGACCATATCCGAACGTATGCAGCAGGCTCTGAACTATACTCTTTCTTGGTGCCGGGAAAAGGGCTTGTCTGTCAACCCGTCGAAGACAATCCTGGTACCATTTACGAATAGGAGGAAACTTAACCTGACAATGCCTGTCCTTGATGGGGCCACGGTGGGCTTTTCCAGTAGTGTTAAGTACCTCGGCGTGACTCTTGACAGATCCCTTACCTGTAATGAACATCTTGACTATGTCTCCAAGAAGGCCACAAGGGCATATTATGCCTGCCAAAGGCTTTTTGGTAAGACATGGGGTCTAAGGCCGCAGATGGTCTACTGGTCGTTTAACACCATTGTTAAACCTATGATCACCTATGCTGCCCTGGCATGGTGGCCAAAGGTTGAACAGGTAGGGGCAAGGGATGCTCTCAAGAGGATCTACCGTCTTATGTGTATTGGCATAACGGGGGCAGGCGGAACCTGCCCGACGGATGCCATGGGGGTTATGCTGGGGATACCACCATTGCATATTTCTGTAATGGAGGCTGCCTGCATAGGATCCTCCAGACTTAGAGAATTCGGTGACATGAGGGGAGGTGATCTAAGGGGTCACATGAGGATCGCTAGAATCCTAATTGATGACCCGATTACAAAGGTTACGGATAGGAGGTCACCGGAGTACATCTTTGATAGGAACTTTAAAGTGATGCTGTTCGACAGGGCCATGTGGATCAACAGATCCTGGGAGCCAGAGCGGGGTTCTCAGATATGGTTCACAGATGGCTCAAAGCATGCGAATGGTGACACTGGTGCGGGTGTCTATGGACCAGGTTTCCAACGGGCCTTACCCATGGGTAGATACCCCTCCATTTTTCAGGCAGAGATTTTTGCTATCTGTGTCTGCGCGGAGGAGTGTCTACGAAGGGGGCACTATTAGATCTCGCATCTACATTCTTTCCGACAGTCAGGCGGCATTAAGGGCTTTAATGTCCTATGAGGTGTCATCTGGTCTGGTCATGGAATGCATTCTGGCTCTTAACCGACTTGGCAGGCGCAACTCGCTTACCTTACTCCTGGTCACGAGGGGCATGAGGGCAACGAGAGGGCAGATTGTCTTGCTAATTGCGGGGCCCGAAGGCCCTTTATTGGCCCTGAACCATTCTGTGGTATACCTTTGGGGTTATGTTAGGGAGAAGCTCGGGTCGTGGAGGGAGTCAGAATTCTCTCTCTATTGGGAAAACTCTCTTGGCCAACGACAGGCTAAGAGATTGATTTCTTTTTCCAGTGCAGGATCGAGGAGACTCTTGTCCCTCGGGAGGGGTGACTTGAGAACCCTGGTGTCTTACCTGACTGGACACTGCAATCTCAGATACCACCTGCTCAAAAGGGGTCTTTCGGACACGGATGAGTGTAGGTTTTGCGAACTGGTAGCTGAGACATCAGAGCATGTTCTTTGCGAATGTCCGAGGCTATGTGAAAGGCCTGCCAAGTTTCTTGGCAATCGCGTTGTCTCCCCTTCGGACATTATGAAGATTTTGCCTAATAGGATTATTGGCTTTATAGGTAGCTTGAATCTTTAGGGTAACTTTAGGCAGCACAAAAGACCTAAGTTGGTCGCGGTGCATAGTGCCATATAATCTAATCTACGTCTACGGTGAAAATCGAGCTTCCAAATTTTGACTTTACGGCAAAAAAGCCCTATTTTGAAATTAAAATTAACCCCTTATACCCCACCCACAAATATGATTGATGCATTAATCTGCTAGAGAATCTTCTAAAGAAGAGATTGATACCATAATCTTGGATAAGCTCCTCCTACTTCCTGAGATATGTCAATCCCGGGCATTGTTACTTTAACCAAATAATCCTAAAAATGCCCACTTTTCAAATTAAAAATTAACCCGTTAAACGCGGGCTAGGATGATGTTTTATGCATTAATCTGCTAGAGAATCTACCAAAGAAGAGATTGATACAATGATCTTGGATAAGCTCCTTCTACTTCCTGAGATATGTCCATCCCACACATTGTTACTTTCACAAAATACAGCTAAAAAGTCAAAATCTGGAAGCTCGATTTTCACCGTAGACGTATGGTCTAGTGAACTTTTTTGCTCAGTACAATCCCAAGAATCAGAAACGCGAAGATGTTCAAATCGCCCCACCCTAATATGCAGTCATCGATATGATTATATATATGGCCCATGCTAAGTGTTATATTTTCCTTTTAATTTGATATGGCATTATATATAATCCCATTCATATTTTTTTTCAATATTAAATTTAATTATATGTAAGTTGACATTATTTCATAACGAAATCATTTGCAAGTAATTTATTTTATATAATTTCAAATAGAAAAATGTGTACATCGTATAAGACAATACCACGTAATTATATATTTTTAAAACACTAAATTTATTCTTGATAATTTTTAATAATTTCCTTGTTTCATTTTAAAAAAATCTGCTCTTTAAAATTGTTGATTTCTAGAAACTTTAATTTTAAACTTAAATACTTTTAAGAACAACTTCAAGTTACATAAAGCGAACCTACTATCGCCTAAAATTTTATAAAATCAGAAAAATTTATATCTAATCAGATATATTTATATTGAATGTCCCGGATATGGACATTTTTCGGTACATATTGTACAAATAACGCCATATAAAAACAAATTGCTTAATTTACCTAAAAAATTACATAACTTTGCAAGTTTATAGAAATTATTTGTTCAAAACTTAATCAACTTTTAATAGCAAAAAAAAAAACTTCATAAAAAGGAATTATATTCATATTTTGATGATATCTTATGTCATTTTTTTTTACATACTTTTATACTACTTTCATTCAAAAATTTTGTGTTGAAAAAAATACAATTAAACGCTTTTAAGGTCAGGTTAAATTCGACGATAATAAACTTAAAGACACATTTTTATGATAAAAAAATATAAAACAATACAAAAACTTATTAACAATGCATGACAAAATAAACACACTTTCTTCTTTTGTTTATTACAAAATAACAACATATTTTTTTATCATTAACAATCTGGTTTTTAATTTCCAAAAATATGTTTTAAATACAAAAGATTAAACATAAACAAAGGAAATATTATATAAACGATGTTTAAAAACATAAAGTGGCGACAGGAAATACTTGATAAATATTGTAAAATTTATATCTAAAAACCATATTTAGACGAACATGACTTTGTCAATCGTATTGTAATAAAAAAAAATATATAAAGAATCAGATTTTTTTTTTTTATTTTTCTCAACATTTGTTCCGAATGATTCACTGGTATATAAAGCACGCCAGGTAACTTTTAAGTACTTTTTCTTTCTAAAAATTGCTTTTTGAAGGACATTAAAACAGGCGTTACCGGAAACGATTTTTTTTCCAATAACTATATTTCAAATACTAAAACATGTTGCCACTCTAGGTCCACGATATATAGTAAATCAGTGTAAATCAGCATCTTTGTTTTATTTAACCCATTCTACATACACATATTTCGGACATATTATCACACAAAAATTTATTAATTTTTCACCCCACTTTTAAACCAATAAACATGTGATTGGGCCGCTAAAAAATACTTCTTTCTTATTTTCTTCTCCTGCACAACATACTCAAAGTTTATTAAGTATTACGAGTCCGCCGCAGGAGTACTTCATTCTTACACAACGAGAAAAATTCAGCTATTTGCCAACTGAAATTCGATTACTACGATTCAAATACTGTTATTATAAATTTTATACGGTTGGCACAACTTAACAATAGTTTTCACAATGAAGTTCGGTTAATTCGAGTGAATTTTAGTTGCAACATCCAAAATATTCATAAATCTAATGTAAATATCGTTGTGTTAACTGAATTTATAAGTTAGATTTTAAAAAGGGGTTTCCTTACGGGCTATTTTGGTCAATAATCTCATTTATTTGTAAATAAAAATCAATTTATCATGTTTTTGCCCAACGTTTCGTTTGCTTTATTCAAACGTCTTCAGGAGCGTAAAGTTATAAAATCTGGCGACAAATACAAAATAAGTTTATATATAATAAATTTTTAATAAAATATCATAAATACTATATCACAGTTTAACTTACGATTTTTTGTTACATGGTCAGAAAATATAATATGTAAAATTTATTTGTAAATAAAAACTGGACATCACTACACAGAATTTTAAATAAATAATTAAATAAATATTAACCACACAGTACACAGAAAATCAGAGGTTAAGCTGACTGTAGTATCACAGAACTTTGACTAATTTCTAAATTATTGCAACTGAGTGTTGGAGCTTTGTGTTATCCTTATCTTCTCTCGTAGTCATGGCATAATTAATCCTCTCTTGTATTCGTAAGCTTTCTAATGTATAGCGTTTATTTACTCTTTTTTCTTTATCTAATATCTTTATTTTTTAAAAATTAATAATATGATTGCATTTCTTTACATGTTGTGCTACTGCAGTTGTTTCTTTTTCTCTGTTTATATCGGCTTTGTGTTCTAATATTCTTGTCCCTAAGTTATAAGTTGTTACCATTAATATACACTTTCCAATTCGGTTGGCACTTTATTTCTCTGTGTGTAGATATGATATCAAGTTCTCCATGTTTGTCAAAAAGATTTCAACAATACAAGGTTCAAATTGGAGATAAGCATGATATGATATAAATTATCGTTTTGGAACTGGAAAGTATTTGATGCTTAAAAAAACAATTCCAAGAAAGTGCAAGTAGTTGAAGATTTAACCACCCACCCTAAATCACCATAATGATAATATTCAATGTTTAAAAATACAAATTTAAAATTAGAAAACTTTCGTAAAATATTTATTTAATTTCTTTTAATTTCTATTTTTAGAATCATTGTTTGTTTCCTTCTGGTAATGGCTTTCTATTCATACCCTTGCAAGTATGTGAATAATAAGCCATTATTTACGTTAGGTTGCCAGTAATGCATAATTCATTACTTTTGGGACATTTCGTATAAAAAAGTTAGAATTATAATATAAAAGGTAATAAAGGGTGTTTTTTATACAGCTATAGAACTTTAAGTTGACAACACTTTTTTAAATGGCGGCCATTTTATCAGCTGTCAAGTGTTTAGTTTGGTTTGGCATTTCAACATGAATAGACTGACGCCAGAACAACTCTTCCAAATTGTGCAAATTTATTTTCAAAATCACGGTTCTGTTCGATATACATATCGCGCACTATATCCATTTTACAGTCTAGCGATGAAGCTTATTTGGGGGGATGATAATCATCAAGTGTATCTTGAGCCACCGTTACATCTAGAAAAACTGACTGTTTGGTGTGCTTTATGGGCTAGTGGAATGATTGGTCCGTTCTTCTTTAAAAGCGATGCTGGTCAGAACGTTACAGTCAATGGTGACCGCTATAGATCCATGAGTACTGACATTTTCGTTCATCAATTGAACAACAATGACGTGCATAGGCTGTGGTTTCAACAAGACGGCGCAACATGTCACACAGCTCGTGCCACTATTGATTTATTGAATGAAACGTTTGGTAACCGTATAGTTTCACGTTTCGGAACAGTAAATTGGCTTAAAAGATCGTGCGACTTAACGCCGCTGAACTATTGTCTGAGAGGATATGTGCACTCATAATATTCCATGCATAAAAATACGAAATTGTTGTCAAAACTACAAAAAATTTCGTAAAATATACAAATTTTCATTTATTTTACAAAAAGGTTGGGTTATTTTGACATTTTTTCGTAATTTTACGCATGGATTATTATCAGTGTGAAGTCGCTAGTCTACGCCTATGAGCCCGCAACGATTGACCATTTGGAGGAAAACATTCGCCGCGTTATTGCCAATATACGGCCACAAATGTTGGAAAAAGTCATCGAAAATTCGACCTCTAGATTAGACTACGTCCAAACCAATCATGGAGCCAGAAGTCATATTTAAATTATAATGTCAGAAGATTATCTTTCGAATAAAGTAAATTTCATGTCAATTTAAAAAATTCATCTTTATTTTATTCTATAGCAAAGTTCTATGCCTCTATAAAAAAACACCCTTTGCATCCAAACTTTCGAGTTTAGATTACTACAAATAAATGTCAAAATAACCAAAAATGTTGTAAAATAAACGATACTTTGCTCATTTTACCAAAGATTTTGTTGTTTTGACATTTTTTTCGTATATTTAGCATGGATTATTATGGTGGTAGACTCATCATTTGCTAAGGTGTGTTTTTGCTGGGCGATTTGTTCATCAGGACACGCGACCAAAAATAAGTAAATGTACAGATCAAATCAGTACGAATGATTACCCTACTTATAATGGATCAACCAGACCACTAGATGGCTTTTAAAGTATATTTTTACTAAAGCACCGTGTAATTGTTAAGTACATATATTACTCATCAAGTTTCATGTTCCGCCATTTCTATCTTTTCCTATTTTCATAGTTTTCCCATTAAATTGCAACTAACCGATGGACAATTGAATACTTTTTACTTTCTAAAACATTATTTTTTTACCATTAAATTATACAAGAAATTGTTGTTAAAAAAAAATGTCAATAAAAATCACTTTAAAAGACCTGTTGTAAGAGCAAAATAATTCACATAAAAAGATAATTGTTTATTAAATAGCATTTTTTTCTTCATTATTTTCAGTCAATACAAATCAACCATATAAAATATAGTTTGAAATAAAAGTAAAATCATTTTCTAAAAAAACACACATTTTGCAGAAAAGAAAAGGAAAAGTGTTGTTTGTTTGCTTTTAATTTCAAATAATCACTTCAATTCATTATGACCATAATTGTAAAAAAAAACATGAAATAATGTTTGATGAATTAACTATTAACATTCACTTGTAAATTTTTGTGATAAAATTTTAATATGATTATTCATATTGATTTATAATTTTTTCACTTTGCTAACAAAGCGGGATACATATTTTAAAATATTTTTAGTGATTAAAAAAAGTGTAACTAATTAAGAGTTTATACTCAACAGGAGGACCAAAAAACGCAAAAAATTTAATGTATTCAAAGCAAAAAATATTGTAAGAAAAGCACAGAAAACAAAAGTAAAAAACTTCAAACATTTTTTCAAAAAAAAATTTAAATTAATAAAGTAAAAAAAAAATGATTAAAAAAAAAAGATTTTTTATTTCTTCACTCATAATAATCAATAGATGAAATGCACAAAAACGAAAGATTTGGTTATTTTGATATTACCAACAATTTTCTAATATGCTCAAACAGGGTTGTCAGATTTTTTTTGATCTCCATCGCCAAACCGGGTGTCAAAAATTGCCAAAAGTCAAATTTGTTCAGTTTTGTTAATTTTTTATTTAAAAAAATAAAATTTTGTTTACACAAACAAAAACTAGTATAATATTTAAGTCAAAAATCGCCAAAAACTGATAAAAAAAAATAAAATTTTGTTAATTTTTTTTTATTTAATTAATAAATATTGGGAACTTTGCATACTTATTCTAATTTAGCAAAATATATACGCATTTACATATATATACATATATATATATACACATTTTGTCTTTTTTACTGTTAAAGGAATTTTAAAAACTTCGTAAAAAGAGAGTTAGAGTTATATATTTTTAAATTACATAAAATTGGAGATCATATGATCAGTTAAAAAAGTAAAATTAAGTACATAAGTACATAAGTAAATAAGTAAATAAGATCGCAAACTTCAGCCTCATCGATTTCATTACTTGTGTCTTGACTTTTATACATATTATTTGAATTGAATTTTTTTTATCATTTCATTAGTCGGTGTAAAAAATTGCAGCACAATTTGTTAACGTTCATGTGATTTATTATTCTCAATAGAGCGTCTAAAAGCTCATATTAAATTTTATTTCTTAATCGAGTTTTGGTATAGTTCATTATGGAACATTATGGAACAACCAACATATTAAGAACGGCCAAAGATAATTTAAAATGGTACGTACCTGTAGCCTCATGATAATCAAACGCTTTTGGCCAAAAACCAAGTAAATTTGTTGGAATTTCGTTATTAAAATAACTATTCCAATTTATGAACGGAAGTTCATATGTCATACGACATGACATTTGATGTCGTTTTGACACTAAATATGAAATTCACTTAAAATGATAACAAAACAAAAATCATACAAATAAGGTTACAAGACTATTTTTTTTTTTAATTAGTAATGATAACAAAAAAAGACAAACTACTTAAAAAATCACTGAAATAATAAAAATGGTGAAAATAGCCAAAAAATCGACAGTTACATCATAAATTGCCAAAAAATCGCCATGTCGCCATATGGAAAATCTCGACGCCAAACAAGTTTCAAAATCGCCATGTTTGGCGAGAAATCGCCATATCTGACAGCCCTGTGCTCAAATGATAATTCGTTTCCAATAGCAACATTTAATATGTATATAAGGGTGCGCCAAAAATGTCAACTTTCGATTTTATACCGTCACTCCCCCTAGATGTATTCAGTTTAGTATCAAAATACAGTATGCAAAAAATTATCGTGATCGCTTAAGGGGAAAGGGTGCCTCAAACGCCTTGAAAATAGTGCAATATGTCAAATTTGACCATTAGATGAAAAAAAAATTTTTTTTTTTTGTTATTCAATTTCTCCAAAAAAAAAATTTTTTTGTACTAAATTCGATGACAACTATTCAAAAAAAAAAAAAAAAATTAGCATCGTTAACCTATTTTAACTTACGATACAAAAAAGGGCAGTTACTTGTAGGGTAACTAAAAAGCAACAATTTTAAAACTTGAAATCGGTCTCCACTAGTTTTTTTTTTTATATATATCGTAAAGATAAAAAATGTGAAATACTATAAATATTCGTTGGCTAGTTTTTTTTTTATAGTGATTTGAATTTAGCGGATTTCAAAAAAAAATTTATTTTTTGCATATATTTTCTTTAATTTTGAACTTATAACTAGGGTTTAAACAAAATTGACGAAATTGGCTTTGCAAATAATTTAATCTATATATATAAAAAGAAGTGTACATTTGATTGTCACTCCATAACTCGAAAACGGCTGCATAAAATAAAAAATGGCTGAATACGTTTTGTAGAACATGCAATGAGGATGGTTTTAAAAAAAAATTGTTTAAAAATATTTTCGTTTGGTCGAGATGTGGTGATTTTTCTGGACATTAGTCATCTATTTTCTATATATATGTTCAGAAAAATCACCACATCTCGACCAAACGGAAATATTTTTAAACATTTTTTTTTTAAAAACCATCCTCATTGCATGTTCTACAAAACGTATTCAGCCATTTTTTATTTCATACAGCCGTTCTTGAGTTATGGAGTGACAATCAAAATGTACACTTCTTTTTATATATATAGAAGATAGATGACTAATGTTCAGAAAAATCACTACATCTCGACCAACCGGAAATATTTTTAAACATTTTTTTTTAAAAAACCATCCTCAATATATATCAATATACCAATACGCTGTTGACATGTATGCGAAAATTGCAGCAGAACGTCTTAATTACCTTCGATTCAATCAAGCCAAATTGCGATCGAAAGAATACATACACTTGCGTGATGCAATACTGAATGATGGCAATTTTAATGATATCGGACGTTCAACAATATTACCATCGACATATGTTGGCAGTCTGAGCTACATGCACGAATATGCGCAAGATGCAATGTCATACGTTCGCAAAAAACAACGTTTGTAACAGAACCAGACTTTCAATGAAAATAAAATTTGAAGGCAAAACAACGTTTGTCGGGTCAGCTAAAAGCCCTGATGGGCTGCCGCACGCGCATATGCAGTGACATCATATAAATCTGTTGATAGCGCAATGAATGCAGATGACGCAGTGAATTATCCAATTGAATTTTTGAATTCATTGGAACCACCTGGTATGCCACCGCATTGTTTGAATTTAAAGGTTGGCTCATCAATTATTTTACTGCGAAATTTAAATGCACCAAAACTGTGCAATGACACAAGATTAGCAGTAAAAAAATTGATGTCGAATTTATTTGAAGCCACAATATTGGCCGGAACAGCGAAAGGTGAAATTGTGCTCATACCACGTATTCCACTGATTCCAACAGACATGCCATTTGAATTTAAGCATTTGCAATTCAAAGTGCGTCTATCATTTGCCATGTCCATCAATAAGGCGCAAGGGCAAACACTTCAAATATGCGGATTAAATTTGAAGGAGCCGTGCTTTTCACATTAACAGCTATACGTGGCCTGCTCAAGAGTTGGAACTCCAAACTGTTTGTTTGTGCTCGCTTCAAATGGGCAAACGAAAAATATTGTATATCAAATTGTTTTGGATTGACATTAATAATTTTGAAATACAATGCATTAATTTCATAACAAAAATCTATTACATTTCATTTCTTTTTTGCTTGGTTGCAAATAAGTGCAACGGGGTCCGCTAACACAAATTAAAAATTTATTATTTCTGCTCCTTTTGAAGGTATTTGAACAAAATTTGGTTTGTCGGTGCAGTCCAAATATTATTCTTCTTCGAAATATCAATCCACCACGACATGGAACGGAACCAGACTTTCAATGAAAATAAAATTTGAATGCAAAACAACATTTGTCGGGTCAGCTAGTTGGATTATAAATTGTAGTAAGTAAATACTTTTTACAGTTCATCTTTAATCCATGTGAACCCTGTTCAATTATGTCCCAGCTGTTTTTTATATATATTACGATATAATGGATATGTGGACAAAACGGATAAAAAAAATTACATTTAGCGGAAACGGGTAAAAAAGGTACACTTAGCGTAAAAAGGAACATTGTACACAAAATGAAAATAATATCGACATGATGTAATGTTACATAAATGCTTAATATTTTTTATGTGTTTGATACAATCAAAAAGTATTTCGTCGTATTTATGAAAAGCTTCATTAAATATACAAAAACTTCATAAAAAGTCTTAATTCTTTTAGTGCATACACGATAAATTATTAAAACTATTTCCATTTAATAATTTCATGATTAAAAAAAAAAATAGCATAAATGGTAATATTTCCAAAGTGGGATATAATTGACCCGGGTTGATATGGGTTAAAGCTGAACTGTAAAACAACAATTAAATTATTTGCAAAGCAAATTTCGTCAATTTTGTTTAAAACGTAGTTATAAGTTCAAAATTTAAGAAAAATTAAATTTCCTTAAAATCCGCTAAATTTAAATAGCTATAAAAAAACTAGCGAACGGATATTTATAATATTTCACATTTTTTATCTCTACGATATATATAAAAAACTAGTGAAGAGAGATTTTAATTTTTAAAAAATTGTCTTTAATAAAATTTTCAAATATGCAAAAATGTTGCTTTTGGGTACCCCTACACATAACTGCCCTTTTTGTGTCATAAGTTAAAATAGGTTAACGATGTCCTGTAAAGCTAATATTTTTTTTTTTTGTGAATAGTTGTCATCGAAATTAGTACAAAATATTTTTTTTTTCATCTAATGGTCAAATTTGACATATTTATCTATTTTCAAGGCGTTTAAGGGCAGCCTTTCCCCCTAAGCGATCACCATAACTTTTTGCATAGTGGATTTTGATATAAAAAAGAATATTTCTGGGGAGAGTGCCGATCTCTAGCATGATTTTTTTACCCATACAACTTTGGCGCAACCTAAAGTATATTTTACGAAATTTTTGTAAAAACACAAAAAAACATTTGCAAAATTTTCGTTGAAATACAAAGTATGTCCAATTTCTTATATTTTATAAATTTCTTTAGTAGTACTCGTATTATTTACGAACATTTTTTAATGTTAAAATTTTTTTATACTTTGTGTTAAAAATAATTTACAAAATCGTGTTTGTATTATTTATAAAATTTCTAAATTTAATAAATTTGTTGTATGTGTCATTCCATGTGAAATCAATCAAAAATAGGTAAAAATTTTCAGGACCCCTTCCGATTTTGATGAAACTTGGTACAATTGAATAACTGACAAATACAAATTTTTAGGTACCTACGTCGACTGGGGCCGAAAATATGGAGGTTAACAATTTTCCCCAAATCTCCTAGTAGTTACGCTCTTTTACTCTAAAATTTCAATATCTTGGGTTATGCAATAGCTAGAACGCTCAATTATTTTTTGTTTTAAAGCTATTAATATGCTTTACAAAACTGTTATAACAAAAAAAAAATTCGAAAAAAATTAGTGGTGTGCCCCTAATATAAAGTTCGTGACAAAGAGTGGGGGGGAATGTATATCCCGATTTTTTTAAAATTTGGGATTCTCAAAGAATAAGTCCCAAAGAACATATCCTGAAATTTTCAGCTTGGGACGGGGTCATTCCGTGCTATATCAGTCAAAAATAGTTTACTTGAAAAAAATATAAGGGTTCCTAACTAATTTAAAGGTAAAGGGTAAAGGAAATTGAGGGAATGTATCCTCAATTTTTTTAAACTTGGGATTAGCCAAGAGTAAGTCTCAAAGAACATATTCCGAAATTTTTACCTCCGGACAGGATCATTCCATGTTAAATCAATTCAAAATAGTTTTTTGACCTCCTCCGATTTTGATTAAATGCTCTAAAAATATGTACTTAAAACTTAAAAAATCAGCATCATTCGCTCAATAACTCTTTTGGAATTTCATACTCAGCAGCAGTTTCAAAATTAAAATATATGTATGTTTTCCACACACCAATCAAACAACTGGCGAGAAGTCATTATTTTTTGTTGGTATGGGCGCTGTAAACTTGCACGAGCAGCCAATCTTTTTACAGTACTCCATCGCATGCTCCTTTACCATGCAAGGTTGCAAAGAAATGCCATTCCGCTGAGATACCATAAGCTTCAGTATGTTTGCATAAATTCATAAAGCTTGTTGAAATGAGCTTGCCTTCTATCTTGCAATAAATTACCAAGGAAAGAATGGTTACTTGAGAATTATTCCAATGAAAACGTTAGATTTCATCTTGTACAACAAATTTATAATTTTCAGCAAAATCACAAATAATGGTAAACTCACACTCTTTCAAATTTTTCTTTGTTTCCTTGAAAAAATTACTTTGATTTTCTGAGATGAAAGAATGCGGAAGAAGATTTGTCAATTTTTCAGAAAACGTTTCGAGAAACTCATCCGTTTCCGCACTGTAACTTCGCTCGGTCTCCATCACTTGTCCACTGACTAAATGAAATTTTCTCAATACATTTTTCTTCAAATATCTCTTTTAAGTTGTCTATTAACGACTCTGTACCGGGACATTGTTTACACTCATTATAGTAGCATGATGGACTCGGTGGATTACACAACATTATATAAAAGCAGTCTTTGTATGATGATATATGATAATTTTCACAATGCTTTGTTAAGGTGGACAAATTCGCACCAATGAAAATTAATTTAACATTCTGGTGTTGTTCGCACACACAAACGCTATGAGTGCCGCTAGCCAGAGCTAAAATGCAGTGCTGAGGTCTTAAACTGTAAAATTTTGAGAATCCAACTTTAAGGTGGGAATATTTTCATTATTTTTAAACGCTGAGTGTGCTTCCTGTAGATTGTACAAAATAAATTGTTGCTGAAGATGCATTTTTTCCCCTTTTATGGTGACGGACTTAAAGTCTTTTTTTCCTGGCATTAATCGACTAATCTCATCGGATTCATAAAACTCTATAACGGCTTCTAGAGTTTGGTTTGGTAGAGTATTTCCTTTCTTTAAGTTCGGAGAAGAAAAAACCCCTTTCTCATTTTGTATTTCTTTGCCTCGTTGCGCTGTGTAGTATGTGGTTCCGAATTCTTCTACTATCTTCCGCACCGAACATGGTTTTGGGAGGATCGTCAAAATAGTTAATTTTTCAGCTCTATCTTCAGAATTGTAAAACCTTTCCTTTAACTGCTGAGTTATTTCTATTTGACTGTTTGTATCAGAATAATCATCACTTTCATTCTCGGTCAGGTCGAATAAATTACTTACAACTGGACACTCACCAATTCTGTTAAAGCTGACATTCAGAACTTCTATGACGTCTTGCCTTGCTATTTTATTTACTATATCATCATCCACTGGCTCAACACTTGGTCCAGCTTGTTCTTCATTTGTAGTTTCAGACTCCACTGTATATAGCTTTCTGGATGCATCCAACAATTTTCGAAATCTATCACACACTTTGCTACCTGTTTTTTCTTCGTCGAATTTTTTCACAAAGTGTTCACAGAATTTATAATTTTTTGTAGGAATCTTGCTTTCTTAAAAAGTAAACCTGCTAACCTTTTGAACGATGTATAACATTTCTGATATATTTGTTTTGTAAGCTTAATTGCATTACTAATTTATATCGGCCTCTTAATAAAGTTTAAAGTTTGTTGTCCCATATAAAGCTAAAGTTATGTCTTTTATTAATGCATACATGAATTTCTCATAATTTTAAAATGTATTAAGGTCAATTTAAAATTGAAGCATGCAATACATCATAAAATTCCAGTTAAACGCAAAAATGCATACGTATCTTTTGAAAGGTATCTAGAAATGCAAAACAGTTACAATAACATTTGAAAGCCTACGATATTACATATTTTCCTAAGTTTTTTTTTTTTATTTTATCAAATAAAAACCACAATTTTTCAAGCTGTAAAACGGTATTTCTTAAAAAAATGCCGATTACACATTACAGATACAATTCAGAGTATCATAAATAATTAAGGTGGCCAGATATGTGATGTCGTTTCAGATAGTTTGAAATTGTATGTTAGCTATTTCAAAAATATTTGACACGTATTGAAACTGAATTAAGATGCCTCTTATTTCTCTAGGACATGCAAAGTTTCACGTTGGAAAAGTCATCAGCAGAAAAATTTATAGCCATTGTCAAAAAATTAAAAAGTCAATGTGGCGGATAGATAATGAACAAAATTAAATGCAAAAATTTAAGAAAAGACAAAAGAAACTGCTACAATAATCTAAAAAGAGACAGATATATGTAAAAAAATGTGTAATACATGTAGATTCTCTATAACTATCTCCCTCTTCCCATCAGTGCAATGTAAACAAACCTATACGGTTCAAGATTACTTTTTTGGGATATGTCATTGGTAACACATCTGTGTATAATCTGTGAGTTTTATTTACTGTTTCATAAAAATGCCACAAATATTTTCGATAACAAGTTGTTAATCAACAAATTATATAATTTTTGTAAATACAACATTTTGAAAACATTATAACTTAGTTTTTGGACCATTTTTCTTAGCTAAATTTTTTTTTTGATTGTGTGTCACAAAAAAGTACTTTATAAGTTTTTTTTAATTTGATTTTTTCCGACCACTCTAGATCTTAAATGGTGCACTTTAAGAAGAGGAAAAACATTTATTTAAATAATTGTTGGTGTAGAATCGAAAGGTGATTTTAAGTTTCGTATAAATACAGTTTTTTTGCTCTATAGGAAAAGGGATCCTAATTGAGAGTTTTTGACCGCCCGAGCATGTAGAAGGAGTTAAAATTTTAAAAAAATAATAATGCCATTATTTTTATTGATGACGAAATATTTTAAAAAGTGATGATATCTCAAAAACAAATAATATTTATATTTTTCTGCCGAACTCTAATATATAAGGTGGCGCAAAAGTAATCCTCCTATCAGAAAATGCTGTACATAATAAATACATAATAAAAAAAAAAACATCGGAAGGTTATTTTTGCGCCACCTTAGATGTACTAAAATGTGACAAATACAATGATATCTATAATTTGATTAATTTTAATTAAATCCAGGCAAAAACTGTAATCTTAATATTTTTAATTTGCTTTAAGCTTAAAACGGCCATTGTTTTTAAGCCGCGACCGATATCTTTTAAACGGCTATCTTTTTTTTTTACTGGTAAAAGATAATTAGGTGATTTAGAAACCAAATTGTTATACAGAGTTGACAAATAATTATTTGAAAATCAATTTTTGACCTTTTTTCATGAACATTTTGAAAAAAATTATTTGAAAATATTTTTTTTTTTTGATTAATCAATAATCATATAATTACAAATTATATACTATTACCTAACCGAGCACTAGCTACAATGGCATTCGGCGCGTTGTAGCGAAAACAGACCAGTGCCCCTGGTGGAAATCGAAGCCGCGACCCCCTCACTGATAAGCCAGCTCGCTACCAACTAGAATACTGGGGCGCTCTTGGAAATATAAAAGAGGGTAAACTTTTATATTTTTGGTTATTATTTTGATAAAAAAAAATATGAAATGTATTTATCTTCTAGAAATTAGTTCATCGTTTGTGTATAATTTTTGAAAATCTGACCGATTATACGATGAACTTTGCGAATACACAAAGTCTAAACTATTCAAAAATTTATGCCGTTTAAACTTGAAACATAAATAACGAATAGTTTTCATTAAAATACTACTAAACTTATAAAAATTATGTCGCCAGGGTTGCCATATGGTAATTAAAAAAAAAAACTGGCAAAAAAGACATTACAAAAAGGAGTTTAAAAACTACTCCAAACAGAATCCTACGGCACTGAAGTAGTTACAAGTTATCATAAGCACTTATTTTTTACACTGGATGTTCCATGTTGTCAACTAAAACAACTTTTATGAAGTAAATAAAGTGTTGTTGTGTGCATAAACCAGTTTATGTTATGCTGTTTAACCCTTTCGACCCCAACTTTTAATGGCTTTGAATTTTTCGATCAAACTTTGTGGCAACATTGATCTATGGTAAAGTAATATTTTGTATTAATTTCATGGCTTTTGCAGCACCCCTAGCGGAGATATTTGTACCTAAAGTTAAAACTTTAACAAGCTGCCGGTCCCGAACGGGTTAATATTTTTCCAAAATTTAAATTTTTTATTTTTTTAAACTAAACTCTACATAAAATTTAAAAAGTTTTTTAATTTTGTTCATCATACGATTTTAGAGAATTTTTTTAATTATGTATATATTTTTAACTATTAATAAATCACTAATTATCGCCGATGCAACTGCAAATTATTGAAAATAATTAAAAATGTAACTGTAAAATGTTCGTGGTTTGTTTTGATTTCACTTCTAAAAACATTAACTTGTAAGCAACTACTTAAACAAGAGAAATATATCAATCACAGCTTGTGCTAAATGACCACAAACAGTGAAGTTGCCCACAGGCAACTTCGGGGTCGAAAGGGTTAAATTAGTTTTGAAAGTTGTTTATCTGTTGTTTAAAATCTGATCAACTTACAAGTACTTCACTTTTTTTGTTGCTGGGAAGTATCAAAACCTCGATCCTTTTCCAAAAAATTGCAAAAGTCGATTAACTTAAAAAATAATTTTTCGTCTATTATTTTTAACAAATATTTGTTCACAAAATTACACAAATTTGAAATTTTTAAGTTGCGAATATTTCCACTAGTGGCCGCTTTAAGGCAAAAAAAATAATACAAAAATTTCTTAACGAAGCATGGCTTTATATACTTGGATAGTTTGGTTGAAAAATGTCCTGCGGATCTATGACGTGCCATTAATGAGTTAAAGCGGATATATTAAATAGGCTTAAACATCGGTTAATACATACACCCAGAAAAAGGATTGGTTGGAATTCGGTCAAAACCATTAACATTTTTTTGATAGGACGTTATTTTATTTGGAACTACCAATAATCGATTAATAAAGGCAAAATACTGTACTGGAAATTAAAAAGAGGGAAAATGGAACTAAAAAATAATCAATATATCCAATGATTGGTGTTTCCAATCAACTTTTCAAATAAAATTCGGTTAGTAATTGTGCACTGTAGAAGCAACCATTTATTTTGTGATAATACAAGAGAATTGAAACAATCTATCAATTTGTTTTAAAAAGTGTCCATGTTCAGAAGTGGTTACTGCAAATACGGTATTCGCAATCAAATCTGCCACTAAATTAGAGGTTCAGTAGTACCAACCGAATTGTGGATTGCATTGGTTATAGAAGCAACTAATGATTGGTATTGACAAACGAATTTAAAACAATGTTTGTTTCCCTAACAATACATTTAAATTCAAATTTAACACTCCACATTTACACATTTTTGTGGTGTAGTGGCTAGAGAGCTTGCATTGTGCTCCGAACTTCCGAGTTCAAATCTCGGAAGAGACGAACACAAAAGTTTTTTTAATTAAAATAAAATATTATAAGTTGCTAGTGAGACTAACAAATAGGGCAATGGAAATTAAAAGTGATTGTGGTGCAATCCGTAGGACAGAGGACTAGGTAATTTTAAGGGAATTTTTTGAATAAAATAAAATGTTCAAATGGAAAGGAATTTGCTACAAATTATAAAGTTGTAATTATGGCTAATAATTATTAATAACGCTGAAGCAAAACCCGTATTTGACTGTAATTATTTCTGCAAATATTTCGGATTTTAATGAAGTTTTAAAATCAAAAACCGGATACAACTAAAGCTTATTTTGTATATATATTAGTATCAGTTCAAATATAAATTTATACCGCTAAATAAAATCGGATTAAATTGTATTGCGTCATTTTAATAAGACTCATATTAAATTTGGTATGATTATATAAAGCATCAATATTTTTAACCGGCTTATTAGAAGTCGAAAGTTTATTTGTGTACTAGGGTTATAACTTTTGATTTTTTTTATGCAAACATCAAACTTTAGCTACCCTTGCCGTATATTAGTCCATAATAATATAAAGTAAAGCAATTTTATTTTTTCGCGGTTTTCAAAAAGTTTCCGCTTAATTCTCTTCATTAATTAAACTAAAAATGAATTAATATTTAGCCAACAATTTAATGTAATTAGGCAATAATGTAATGTAATGTGTTTAATGTAATTTCAAAATTACCAGAAAAACGATTTCTATTTTTAATACATTATTGTCCATTACGTTCTGATAAGTAAAACTTTACCAAAAAAATAAAAAAAAGTTCCCCTGGTTACAAAAACAATACACTTAGAGAAAAATGTTGCTATTTACCAACTGAAATTTGGTTACTACGACTCACATTTGGTTATTCGGCTGGTACAACCTACTTAAATTCATTGGTTTTATCAACAAAGTTCGGTGAATTCAACTAAATTTTAGTTGTAACACCCAAACTATTCAGAAATCTAATGTACTAACTGTATTTCTATGTTGTTACTATTAACATACACTTTTTAATTCGGTTGGAACTTTATTTCTCCGTGTGTACATAATCAAAATAAAAATCGAAAAAATAGCAAAAAATTCTTTTCGATTCAAGAGAGGGTTGCATAATTTTTTTGTTGTTTTGAGGGGAGCTAAAAAAAGTAAACTTCAGCCAAAATACCTCTTATCTGAGTTATCTGGACATTGTAGCATACAGAAATTTGTTGAAGTAGATAATATTATTTAATTTTAATTTATTGGTTCGAATTTCTGGATTAAGTATACTGCTACACACACGTCAATTGCCGAGGGAAATTGCAACAACTCGGCTGGTTTTTGACCGATTTAAGTTTTTATTGCTTTGTTCCAAAAATAATTCATTCCGAATCACTAATACTCAATTGTTTTAATTAAAATTAATTTTAAAATATCAAAATTGTTTAGATAATTCACAATAAGTCATATTTCCCCCTTGTAGTCCGTTTTTTAAATTTCAGGGCCGATGCGGCACCTTTTCCCCATATCCAATAATTCTAATTATATTTTTTTGGGAGGTGTTGTTTTACACCCAAATAAATATTTCCAGGTGTATAATTTTGTGGGCAAATATATGGAAATAAATGTTTAAAGCAGTTTTTTCTGCATCAAAAAAAAAAATTTTTTAAACAAATGAATTTAAATAAATCGTGGTTTGGATTGTTTATAATGTGTTCGAAATTTTAAACTGTTTTAAAACCTGTTCAAAATTTCAAATTATACAAAAAAATTATTTTTTGTATGCAAATGTGTAATGTCGATAACAGCAACAAAAGTATTTAGATTTTTTCTCTAATTCTTTTTAAAATTCAAAATTTAATTTTAATTTAGGACTTTTCTTAAATTTTAAACATTTAACAATTTTTGTTTGTTATGCAGCAAAACTTTGGTAATGGGTGCGGTAAAGTAATGCATTACCTTGTAATGTATACTCCTTACCTGTATCATTATTTTCCAACAAGAAGTAATGAGTTACAGATAATTGAACACTCGTGGATTACCTTGTAATGAAACCTCATTACATTTTACATTACCACAAAACATAAAATAATGACTTACCGATAACCAATTACATAATACATGAATTATAAACGTAAAGTAATTATTAATGTCTATTTTTGAAAATCTATTTATAGGCACATTACTTTGTGATTTTTTGTAAGCATGAGGGTGGGGTATATATTTTTGATATCACGAACGATAAGACGAAGCAAAACAACGCATTTAAATTTTAAGCAATAAAATATTATATGTATCGATAGCTCAGTTGGTTGAGTTCTCGCCTAACTAATTGTTAAATACCAGAGACCCCAGGTTTGAATCCCAGCATGACCACGTAATTTATTTAATAAAAAAAAAAAAGTTATTTAATTAAAAAAAAAAATATCTGTAAAAAACTTTTTTATACATTTTTTTATGAAAATCTATTTATAGACATAATGCTTTATCCCACCATGTAAAAATAAATAACCAGTAACCAGTTACTTTACCCCCTACAAGGTAATGAGTCCACCCATTACTTTTAGGCTCATCGCCTGTAAAATTCATCAGTGAAGTAAGGTGTAATGTAATGCGTGAAGCCCTATGCCGATACATTACTTTACCCATGATTTGGTCATGTGTGGTTTTGCTGGGTAAGTTCATTACTGTTAAGAAAATATCCCTACACATGGTCACCTTATTTTTATCTACAAAAACATGAATAGAAAAACTGTTAAATGCAACTTTACTATGAAAAAAAAAACAATAGCAAAACAAGTTCTGTGAATGAAATTGCAACAAAAATTTAAACACATTTTTACAAGAAAACTTACAAGTTTCACAAAAATCTCTATCCATACAAACAAATTTTAACACGTATTCGAGCAGATTTCAAAAAACTTTATTTTTTTTCTTGAAAAAAAATTGGCCAAACAATGATCATAAACAGAGATTAACTATAAAATAATATGAACAAAAAAAAAAAAATTGATTCATACACACCTCTTTTTTACAAGCAGTAGCAGCAGCAGTTTTAGTATCTGTAGTAGTTTTTAACAAAATAAAAAATACCAACTCACACACACTACAAGATGCAAGTTGTAAATTATGGTTTAACAAAAAACACAGAATACGTGAATTTCCGGTTTGTATATTGTTGAAATACCGATAAAATTTCAAAGAATCGAACAAACAAAAATCTTCAAGTGCAAATGAGAGATAACGGCAGGTATACCCACGACAGCAACAACAGGTAGATGGATGGATTACAAACTGCGTTAGATATTAGAGAAGTTAAAAATGCCCAACTCAAGTAGCACAAGAAGACAGTACACTACAGCAGCCACGGTCACACCAAAATATCTTGTTCAAATTCTTTTGTATAAAAATATGGTAACGAAGATAACACAACGGCGATTTAAGTCGTTCAGTACAGATGATTATTTTTTTTTATAATATTTTTATTTAATTAAATTTTTTTTGTTTATCATAAAATATTCAACAAAAACAATTTTTTTATTTTAATTATTATTTTTTTGTTTTAGTAGGTCAGATAGAATAATGCTTCGATCTTTAATGAAATGTTCAAAATTAATTATTATTTTTTTGTCACAAGTTCAACGCTCCGTTAAATTAATTTAATGTTTTATTATTATTTTTTTTTATTTAATTTGACATTTTTATGATTTATTTGATTAATTTGGAGATTTCATAACAAGGTTAAATTTATTATAATTTTTTTTTAATAATATAATTAACGAAAATTTAGAAGTTATTATTATTATTATTATATTTATTTATTTTTTTAATTTAATGTTATCTTTATAGTTTTTATTTCATATTTTTATAATAATACTTCATATTTTTTTATATTTTTATAATAATACTTTACAATTTTGTTTACTGTAGCAATTAGAGACGACTAGAGACTGTCTAACTATTTAAAGCTTCTTAGACCCCTTAAAACGAAATGACCACTCAGAAAGGATTTGTAGTTATTAAATTACAGTTACTCCTAGAAACTATGAAGGCAACGACCACTGCAAATGTAGTTAAAAGCAAATAAAATTTCACTTAAAGAAACGACGACTTACAATTCAGTAAATTGAACTAACATTGTTATTTGTTTTTTAATGTTCAAAAAATGACTAACAATTGTAGTAAAAATTAACCACATATGTTAGTAAAAAATAAACAAACATTTATTTTTTTACATAACAAATAACTACTGTAAAAAATGAATGTAAAATCATAAAACAATCATCTTATGTGGTTTGTTTTTGAAATAAACTACAAGGTTAGTAAAAAATGTAATTTGTTCTACAAATGACTGACATTTACATTAAAAGTAAAGAATTTGTATTACAACTCAAACAACTACATATTTTAAAAGCAGAAGTTCCCTGAGTGTACTTGTGTAGTTATTTTAAATGCAGTTCCAGTGATTTTAATTTTAAAACAACCAACAGAAAGTACATTATTTTAGTCACATTCACTTTATGCAGTTGTTTCGAATTTTTAACAAACAACTTGTTAAATAAATTCCATTAGCCATATTTTACTAACTTTTAATTATATGTACAAATCGAGCCGTATTAGCCAAAGAGAAAATTTAAATTAAATTTAACAGAAGCAGCTTTTTAAATTTTATTTTTATTTTTATGTAGTTTATCCGATTGTGATAAAATTTGAGTATGCACACTGAGTTTAAGTGTAAGTTAAATAAAATGTCAATGAATATGGAGATTCTTCCCAAATAATATAAGATTAACCCTTCTGATAAAAAGGACCCATTTAAAAAATGCGATTTAAATATATAAAACAAAAATCATAATATTTAAACAAATTCGCTGTAATTTTTCTCAAATTGCTTTATATACCAAGGCAATGCGAAATTCACGCGTACAAAGGCAACGCGAAATTCAGAATTCACAAAGCGAAATTCACTTTTGTCTAGTAGATCGGATTGCACAATATTATATACGCATGTAATTGATAGTGCTGGATATATTGCAAATGTATTTCCACTAATAGAACTTTTTTTTTTATTTTATTTTGTAGTTAGAACAGTGCCAAAACAACACGAAATTCACAGTGGAGCTCATTGCAAGTGCATTCGGTACTTTTGACTGGTAGATCGAATTGTCACAAAATTTAACACGCATGTAAGTGATAGGGCTGGATATATCGCAAATATATTAATATTAAAATTAATAGAATTTTTATTTTTTTTTAATTTTAATTTTGTGGTTAGAAAAGCATCAAAACAACGCGAAACTCACAGTGGGGCGCATTGCAAATGCATTCGGTACTTTTGACTAGTAAATTGGGTTGACACAAAATTTTACACGCATGTAAATGATATGTCTGGATATATCGCAAATATATTGCCACTAATATATTATTTTTTTTTTTTTTTCATTTTTGCAAAAACTAATAAAAAGGTCAAAATTTCATGACGTCATGATGCTTGTTAGGAAAAATACCATGTCCACGTGTTTGATTACTAAGAAAACAAGAATGGAACAAAATTAGTGAATAATAGGTTTTTTTGTTAAAGCTATGCATATTATGGAGGTGCTAGCTTTTCAAAATCTTTGGATTCTGATGAGATCTTCTAGCAGATCGAAATACATCTATCAACCTAGCTAAAATAATTAATTAGCTTTATTTTTGTAAATATACGTAGGTTGAAAGCTGGTTATAAATTAACAAAAATAAGAAAAACAATAATCACATTGTATATAATAACAAAAAAACTAAGAAATCTGTAAAAAATATTACTTGAGTCAGAGTAAATCTAAATTTATTTTATATAAATAGAAAATTTTTGGTCTTCAAAGTTTAGTAAAGTCATGATGCTTCTTAGGAAAAGGCCCAAGACACGTGTTTGGTTGCTAAGAAGACCAGAATGAAGCGAAATTAATGCTTAGTAAGCGTTTAATAATTTAATAAGCGTTTTATAAAAGACATGTGTTTGATTGCTAAGAAAACAAGAATGGAGCAAAATTAATGATTAATAGATTTTTTGTTAAAGCTCTGCCTATTCTGAAGCTCCAGCTTTTCTAAAACTTCATGCTCTGATGAGATATTTTGCCAGATCGAAATACACATATCAACCTAGCTAATATATTATATTTTGCTTAATTTTTGTAAATATACAAATCGGTATAATCTACAAAAATGTTATTGCATTTTTGTTAATTGAAAGTAACAGGAAAATCTGGTAAAATCAGCAACAAATTTGTTAATCAAATATTACTGAGCAAAAAATTTTGAAATTTGCTAAGTTTTTTTTAGATTTTTTAATTCTTTTTATAATGATTTAAGATATATTGTAATGTGCATTCAACTAAATTTAAGATAAATATTATACAAATTGTGTTGAGAGTACAGTTTTTGTTTGATGTTTTTTTGCCTACAAATATGTAGAAATAGTTTTTGTTGATTATAACATAGTAAATTCCTATTTTAAATTAACTATAACTCAACTCCAATGAAACTAATATTTTGTTAATTTGATAGTTTTATTTTAGCTGTAACTAATATTTAACTAAAAATTTCTGCTAATTTTATCAGTTTTTTTTGCAACCCATTAAAAAAAAAAATCTAGCTTTTTCTGAAATATTTATTTCTTTGAGTGTAGTCACATTACTGGGGCCTTGAGGAGCTGGAAAATTCCCCCATATTGCAAATTGGATCAAATTAGTATCCCTTAAAAAGTAAAAAGGTATTTGAACAAAATTTGTTTAATTGATTCTTATTAGCACAACGACAAACCCTTTTGATTTGAACTAAAATTGGATCCAGCTTCCACATAATTAATTTCCCTAAATATAGACATAACGAAATCAATTTATTTTTTAACCCTTGATTAGAATAAATAAACATTTATTGGGCACAATAAAATAAAATTTGTCATCAAATTTTATGAAAAATGGCATTGTTTCAATGGATTAATTCGAACGAAACTTCATTCCTATAGTTAATGCAAAAATGCATTAATATCATGCAGATAATTCTCCTAATGTAGAACATATTATAGAGCTGGTTTGGGTAAGAGAAGCCTTACATTTTGACTCACTGTTATGTAATAGATTCAGAGTAAACCAGCACTAAACTATCCATATGGGGAATGAGGAGTCAATCGTCCTAAAAGTGACTGGTTAAAGAAGGACTTATCACAGGACTGGTATAATTTAATACTGAAGAGGGTTAAGCAGTGTCAATTGTCCTAAACTTACCAATCCTGTGACTGGTAAAGGGAGGACATACCACTTAACCAGAATGCTTAATAACAAGTAAAAGCCAGTTGACCAGAATTTTACTCATTGGAAGCTCTTTAGTTTTCGTTTATTATATACGACGTGGCCCTTTTGCGACAGTCTTGTGGTATGTCCATCTTTGGTTAGTCCTGTGGCATGCCACTATGTCGTTTAAAGCAGGACAAATGATTCCCTCCTATGACAAGCCAATGTTAAAGTTGCCAGTTGCTTACATAGGGTAGGGTTTAGCAGTCTCTGGCACGAAGGTCTTCAAACATAGATTACATAGATTTCAAACTCTTCTTCTTCTTCGTCTTTTAAAAACAAACACATTCTTTCTTACACATACAAATATTTTTTGTGTATGTATACCACATATGTCCAATACATTCTCATGAGTTGCGTGTACTGACTAGTGATGGTAAACGAATGAGTAGTGGGTATAAAGTATTTGTCTTTTTTATGGGTACTCGACTTTTAAAAGTAACTACTCGATGTTTTCAGAGTTTTTTTTTTTGACAGAAAAACAATTCAAAAATGCGACTCCTCTAAAATAATTACAACTCTGCTATAATAAAAAATCAAAGGTTAATGTTTAAAGAAAAAATTAAAAAAAAACACTTAATGAAAATGAAAACAAATAATAACATATTTGTTAGGACAATATCCTGCTAAAGAAATATAGAGTATGGCCTCGAAATTGAATAATTTGCATTTTCATTGCACAATTAAAGGTCGAAAAAACATAATTTTTATTTTTAATAAAAATTGTAACAAATTGTAAAAACACTTAAAGTTTCAAAATATTTTTTTAAGATTTGAATTTTCAATAAACATAAAAAATTCATAAAGTTTTGGTAAAAGATTAAAGCATAATTTAAATTTAAAAACCATTAAAAGTATCGAGTATCCAATTAAAAATATCGAGTAGTATCGAATATTGAAAAGTAACCGAAATTACCAGCACTACACTGACAGCTAATGTCAAAGAGTTTGAGATCTATGTAATATATGTCTTCAATAAACTAAACTGAAAAATTATGGAATTTTGATGTTTTTGTTCTCAAAGTTAAAAATTACAAAAAAAAAAATATCTATGAATTTGTTTTCTACATTATGCGGTAACCGGTGTTTTAGAACTAATAGTAGCCCGTATGAAGGTAGTTTGAGTCTGTCACAGTATTTTGGTGGCTTCTTTTGCCAACTCTGATAAAAATCAATATTTGTAGATATATTTATTTATTATTACTCATGTTGAAAACCAGTTTTAAACCGTTTTTTTTTTATACTCTTTTATTTTAAATTAACTAAATATTTATTTAAAATATTTAAACAATTTTTTTTTAAATAAACATGTTTGTCTTTGCATACGAGTATCAAAATTTCACTCTCATTTCATTATTTATTAGTTATGATGATTATTAATCTAAACAAACAACCAAAAAGCGAACTCAACAACTTATTGTCATGCAAATACATCATCTAGACATGGTTATTAGGGTTTTTGTGCGGGAGTTTCCGGGAACTTTGGGCGGGATTTTCCGGGATTTTGTTTTCATAAGTTCACTGAATTTGTAGCAAATATTTTAAAAAATTTTATATTCTATTTGAAATATTATTGTATATTTATTTTTTATTTTATTTATTTAAAATTAAAGAAAAACTGTTCAAAATTATAAAAATTAAAAAAAAAAAAAAAAAAAATAATGGCAGCGATTCCTATTCTCACTTTCAACATTCACCTCAGTTTTATTTTCCGTGTGTTAATTATTTGTCCCATTTCGAATTCTGTCTTTTAAAATTTATTTATTGTTAAGTCGACTGGACAACAAAAAATTTATAAATTTTTATTATTATTATTTGAGAGAAACTGAGGTTCGAAAACTGCGGTGAATGGTGAAAGTGAGAATAGGAATTGATATGATGAAAAGATTTCACATTTTCAATTCATATTTTGAATTAAAAACTTTGGATTTTTATTAACCATTTTTGTATATTAAGTACAAATTATAATTTGTTAACTTAAAATCGTTTGAAACGTGTAAAACAAGTTTTAATAATAAAACTTCAAATTTGTGAAATTCAAAATGAAACAATATAGAAAAAGGTCCTGAATTTTTGTTTGGTTTAGCCCGATAGTGTGATTTTTTCCATATTAACTGTTAGATGAAAGAAAGCGTCGATGGAAAGACATTACGTAAAAATGTATAATTGGATATTGCCATAATGAAACAGTCCGAGAAAACAAAAACCCTAATTGTAATCCACGTGTTAGGGTGGGACGAAATTTAAATACTGATAATTGAGAGTTTTTGAAAGTTTTTAAATTTAAAATTTAATTGTAATCCACGTGTTAGGGTGGGACGAAATTTAAATACTGACAATTAAGAGATTTTGAAAGTTTTTACATTTAAAATTTAAAGAATTTTGAGTAGCTTTATTTTAAAAATATTTTTTTTTCTAAATATATTTGAATACCCATATTTTTCATTTAATGCCCACTCTAACATGCATGTTTCAACAAACATTCAGGCTTTAATGCAGATTAATAAATTAAAATGCAAACTTTACAGTTTCGTTTCAATATTTAAATATATGGAAAGTTTTTCATAATATTTACTTTTATAAAAAATTACACATTGTGTTAATAAAATTTAAATATTTAACATCAATTGTATTGAAAAAATAAATATGAATTAAATTTGCATTGAAGAAAAATATAAAACTTAATCCCACATGTAGGGAAATTTGGTTTTCAAATTGTATCATCTTCAGTTTGCGAAAAAAACTAGATCTTAAAGCTACTGGAATTGGTTTAAAATACTTTGTAATTTTCTTTAACAATTTATAATAAATTTGACTGATATGTGAAAATTTATTTAATTATATGGTAGTAAAAAGTTTTAACTTATTACCCTTTGTCTTATGTTAAACCGGAATATGTAATTGAGTTAATTTTCCTAGATAATTTCCTGTCATTTATAAATAACTTTGGCATAAAAAAATAATGTTTAAAGTCAAATTTCCCACAAGATTTTTTAATAATGAACTTCCTCTTAATAAATCACATGTATTCAGCTATAATCGAGAAAGCGAATTTCTATTTGATTTACAATAAATCTACTTTAGGGAGAAACTTTAGATCGATTGATCAGAATTAATATATAATAGTTTTTTTTTTGGAAATGTTGAGGTTAAGAAGAAGAATAAACGTTTTTCTCTAAAAATTATAAACACTATTCTTTTTTAAATCAGACTAGACTAGTTTCTGTCTGTTTTTATGGACCGGCATCATCAGTGATTTTCCATTTAAATTGTATTATTATTTGTGTATTTATAATTGTCAGATTGTCTTTATATGATAAAATTTTTCAACAACCTACGGCTGTGGGAATCAAACCTGCGCTCTTCTTACATTACAAACGTAACAATATCAAGTCCTGACCGTTTAGCGATCACACCCAACCAAGTATGGCCTCGAATGTAATGCAGCTAAATTGCAGTTTTCTTTCCTATTAGCTTTTCTGTTATTGTATATCATAATCAGAAGTGACAACACTAGCAAACACAAATATTCTATTTTTAGATTTTTGTTTATTTTTCTAATCTCCTCCGCTTAATAGTTTTAGTTTAATAGTTAATGTCATTTTTTTTTTAAATGAATTTGTTCATAAATCTTTTTTTAAATAGATCTGATCAAATAAAATTTCACACCTTATTTCTGACAATATTTGCTGAAAGTCTGCAAATACTCAATTGTAACCAGTTTTTAGATAAATTTTTAAATATTTCAAAGTACAAACATGTACTTTGCAAAATATATTATCATTTACTTTTAAGTTATTTCTTGTTTTCTTTTTTATTTTCATCAATTTATGATGTAGACAATTTGTAGTTAAGATCTGTGTTTAGAGAATTTTACAGGTAGTTTTGCTTTTTGAGTTCAATGTTGAATTGTTTTAAAAACTACCTTTTCACTGTTCAAATGTCTTAACCATTTCACTACCCTGGTACAATACAGTATACACAATTAAAAATAAATAAAATAATAATAATGATAATGAAATAAATCTTTATATTTTTGTTTAAATATGTTCATTATGATATTGGCCATTGATAAAAATCATCATATCGCTCATTTACTGCAAGAGTGACATAATTCAAAAAACACGATTTTGCACAAAACGAGTTTAAAACTTTCAATCCATATCTGCCTCGCTAGATCATTTCTCTATTTATTTGGTCACGTTTTTTATAACTAGTGTGTTTTAATGTATTTTTCTCTTAGTGAGAGTTGTGTGCGAATTCGCTAATTATCGAGAGACCCATGATTAGCACATTTTCTCTATGAAGTATATCCTCTTTGCACCCATTTTAAAGAAAAAACAAAATATAGAACCCTCTATCTCGAAAAGTATACATGATATTAGTATGAAATTTTTACACAACATAAATCATGATATAACTAATAAATCTGCTTCATTAACTCAAAAATCGCATTTTTTACTTATGATAGTCTTGAAGTACATAAGCGATATGCATAAACTGTCCGTGACGATATTCGTTAACAAATTCAGATTTTTTTGGTTGTTATCTCCGAAAAAAGTGTCGTTTGGTGTATATCGTAAATTAACAATACAATGACCAGAAGAAAACAAACCAAATCATTTTTGGATAGTAGTACGTTTTAGTGGTCACAATGGCGGGAAGGATTCAAATGTTTAAAACTTTTTATTTTTAATTTAAGGACCCCAAACAAGAATCAGAAGTCAAAATCGAAATATATCCACAAACAAAAAGTCGGTAGTGAAAGGGTTAACTTACAAATACGAGTATCATATGTCAGTAAGATACAGACACACGTATTTTAATACATGCCCCTGTAAATGTTGAGGTAGGATTTGCGCATTTAAATTGTGTACTAAACAGGTAGAGAAACTGTGTTGCCAAATTCATTTATTCAAGCAATATTAATGGAATTTATTATACATTTTATGTTATAACATTCTCTATGGGAAATTTAGACGATCGGTGCGTTTGCATATTCCATTATTTTTTATAAAAAAATATTCTTCTTTTCAAAATATTTCAGGATATCTTCAACGGATTTGCGATTTTAATGTGAAAATAAGTTCAGAGGAATGTTTAGTTTACTCATATAATTAAAATTCGAAATAAAACAATGCAACATTTTCAATGCCTTGCTATACCAGTAAGATATCATGAAACAAACACCGAAATGATTTTGCGGATATATTCCAAAAAATTGTGGTGAATTATGTAAATATAAAAACCGTATTAAGCGCACATAAGTCTTTTTCAAAAACGCACTCAGGGAACTTCTGCTGTAAATATTTGTAGTTGTTTGAGTTGTAATACAGTATATTTATTTTTAAGTGAAAAAACAGTCATTTGTGGAAAAAGTTTTAGTTTTGACTACAATTGTAGTCCATTAAAAAAAAACAAACCTCATCATATTTCTGTATTATGATTTTACATTCATTTTGTACAGTAGGTTTTTTTTTTTTTTTAAACCTAATGCAAATAAATACAGTAGAATCGCGATAATTCGTACCCCGATAATTCAAAAATCTTGATAACTCATAACTAACTGTCGGTCTCTTGAAAAAACTTCAATAATTCGTATTATTTCCTTACATATTGGTCCCCTCCATATTTCGTATTTTTTTGAAAAACAAGAAATGCAAGATCTCTTATAAATCGTAGTTGAATTGCTTAAAGCGAAGTACTTTTAAATAAAAGTTGAAAAATTCAAGTTTTTGATTCTTTGGTTAGTTTAGAAAATTCTCTGGGCAAAATAGGTGAGAAATTCCTTAAACCACACAAAATAACACAATTCTTTCAAGCATAATTTTTATTTTTATTTTTTTTTTTAACTTTTAACTGGAGTAAAAGTTTTTGTTTTTCTATTTCTTAATAAAATAAGAATAATAAATAAGTAAATATGTATGTATAAGAAAATATATAACGATAACTGAAATTATAAATCCTTTAAGTTAAATAAATGTTTTTGTGTTTCTATTTTTTAATAAAACCCTTTAATTCGAAATTTTTTTTTTTAATTTACCTCCTTAAATCGAAATCTCAATAAATCGTAAACCCCTCTAATTCGTAAAAAATGCTGGTCCCTAGCAATTACGAATTATCGAATTATTTTTACTGCATATGTGGTTTATTTTTACTATAATTGTGGTTAGTTTTTTGAACAGTAAAAAAACAAATGGCAATGTTAGTTGAACTTAATGAAATGTAAGTTGTCCTTTCTTTAAATTAAATTTAATTTGTTTTTAACTACATTTGCAGTGGTCTTTACCTACATAGTACTCTTAGTGCAGGTTCTGCAAAATATTGCAAAATATTTGAGTATTGCCATTAATTAGAAAAAAAATATCGACTCAAAAAAATGTATATTTCATAATGTTTTGTGAGCATTTAGTGCTGCAAAAAATTTTATTTGGTTTTCAATTACTCCAAGATTTACGAAAACAATAACTCTAATGCGAGACTTTGTTTTTACACACACACACACACAGAAAAATTCAGCTATTTGCCAACTGAAATTCAGTTACTACGACTCAAATTCGGTTGTTACGAATTTCAGTAGGTTGATATAACTAAACATTAGTGTTTACAACAAAGTTCGGTTAATTAAACTGAATTTTAGTTACAGTACCCAAAATATTTAGAAGCCTAATGTAAATATTGTTGTACTAACTGCATTAATAAGTTGTTACCATTTAAATACACTTATCAATTCGGTTGGCATTTTATTTCTCTGTGTGCAGGGAAAAATTTAGCTATTTGTCAACTGAAATTCGGTTACTAAGACTCAAATTCGTTTATTACGAATTTCAGTCGGTTGCTACAACGGAACATTAGTTTTCACAACAAATTTCGATTAAATCAACTGAATTTTAGTTGCAACGCCCAAAAATATTCAGAAATATAATGTAAATATCGTTGTAGTAATTGAATTTATAGATTGTTACCATTAAAATACACTTTTCAATTCGGTTGGCACTTTATTTCTCTGTGTGTACGCAGTCTAGATTGTGATCAAAAATGATTTTGTTACAGCCCACAGTAAAATACAAATTTTAATCGTTTTTTTTTTTTTTTTTTTTTTTTTTTAATTTCTATAATTTAGCCAAGTTCAAGAGCTAATTAGTTAATGGTTTAATTAAAAAAAAATATATATATTGTTCATATTTAGCAAACAAACTCACGCCAACCTTAAAAATAACAAAAATATTTTTGAAAGCAAATAAAAACAAATTCAAAAAAGCAGTAGTTAAACAAAAAACACAAAAAAAAAATATTTATAAAACATAATATGTAAAGGTTCATTAAACTGGTTTTCAACATCATACTCGATTCAAAAAAAAAAAAAAAAAAAAAAAAAAAAAAACGACATAAACAGCATTTCTTGAAAAAAAAAAAAAAAAAATTCAAAAGCACACAGTTGTTTTCTAAATTTTTTTTATAAGAAATCTACGATTAATGGCAATATTTGCATTTTGGATATTTTTTTTTTTATCTAAGAAACTAGTAACACAAATTTTTTATATACATATGTTTGAAATTATTTGATCATGCTTAAAGAATTTAATGTTAATTTAATTATATATATATTTTTTTTTAAATCTTTTTAAGAATATTTAATTATTATATATTTAGGTTATAACGGTTATAGCTTAGCCATTTCCTAATTTGTTTTATAATTCGCAATATTTTTTCATAAGAAATTATTTATATTTTAGATTTTTAAATATTTTTTCGATTTGAGTTATATTATTAACATATTTGCATTTTTTTTTTATTATTTATTTCTTTATTACATTTTGTATGTATCAGTTGTCGTTATTAATCACTGATTTATTTTATAATTATTTAAAGATCTTGTTTCATATTTTTTAATATTTTTCTTCTGCTTGATCTCTGTGTGTATTAATACAAAAAAAATTTTCACTTTGTATAGATACAAAAAAAAAAAAAATAATAGTTTCGTATATTATGTTTTCTTTCCGTTGACGTGTCAGTTTAGTTAAAAACGCGATCTCAGACTGCCGGCTCTTAGTTTTAAGCCTTGCTTAGCATACCAATATAGTTAAGATACTTTTTTGCTTGTTTAAAAAAAAAGATATCTCATTTCTGATATTTTCTCAGTTTACTACTCATGTATCTATTTTGAAAAGTGATGTCAACTTTTTAAAATTAAAAAAAAAAAAAATGATGTGGTTAACGTTTAATGTTAAAACAATGAAATGGACTCCGGGTAACTTCTAAGATATTTAAATAAAAAAACTATGTGCGGCCCGGTAGGCTAGTTGGTAGCGTGCTGGCTTATCAGTGCGGGGGGTCGTGGGTTCGATTCCCACCAGAGGCACTGGTCTGTTTTCGCTACAACGCGCCGAAGGCCATAGTAGCTAGTGCTCGCTTAGGGTAATAGTATATAATTTGTAATTATATGATTATTTAGTAATAAAATTAAAAAACTATATTAACATTTTAAGGATATAATTATAAAAAAAAAAAATGCTTAATTCGGGTGTACAATAGACCAGTCGAATCAAACGGTTCATAAAAGAGAGAAGTACTTGAAACAAATAAAAAAAAGTTCCCTAAACGAACACTTTTTTAAAAAAGATACTTTTTTAATAAAAAGTACTTTTTTTAATAAAAGGAATATTTTTTAAATAAAAGTAAGGCAATGTTGAATTTTGAAACATATTTAGTTGAATCAATGAAAAATTTATTTGGGGACTTTTTTATGATAAAATTCATTGTATTAATGAAAGAATTCCTTAATACTACGCACAAAATTCTTTCAGTGTAATTCAACAGTTATAGTTACTAATTTTTATCTTATATAGTTTACAAGCTGTAGTCCATTATGTAACGACAATTAAGAAAAAGTGAAAATGTTCGGAATCTGATATTTATGTTTCGTCGATTTGTAACAGTTGTAGTGAATTTCATTGAAATTGGAGATGGTCGATCCTACAAATTTTATTTTTTTCTTAAGTTGACAATTCACTCCACTTTTCTTAATAGGCACTCTTTTAATAAAATATTTCTTTGTTATAAAATGCAAGAACCCAAATTAATAATTATCGAAATTTTGGGAATCGAAAAAATTGCTTAATTTTAAGGAATGTTTTTGAAAAAATTGATTCATAATTATTATGAGCAACATAAAAAAATGCATAACTATTTTCATCCAATTTTTATTGCTTTTATTGCTTTGTAATAATTATGCATATAAAATTTTTTTTTTTTTATTCGTAATTATTAAAATACTACACTTAGAATACTATGTATGTAAAGACCACTGGCAAATGTAGTTACATTTCAATAAATTCAACTAACATTGTAATATATTTTTTAATGTTCAAAAAATGAACCACAATTGCAATAAAAATGAACCACATATGTTAGTAAAAAATAAACAAAGATTTATTTTTTAATTTTTCTAAGTAACAAAAAACAACTGTAAAAAATGAATGTAAAATCATGAAACAGTAATTTGATGTGGTTTGTTTTTTTTAAATGAACTACAAGGTTAGTAAAAAAAATAATTTGTTTTACAAATGACTGACATTTACATTAAAAATAAAGAAACTGTATTACAACCCTAAAAAACTACATATTTTTAAAGCAGAAGTTCCCTGAGTGTAGTTAGATTTTTTTATATTCGACTCATTAAACTCATTAAGGACACATCATTGATCCGCTTAGCAGGTTGTAACCACAATTTGCATGTACATAGACTAGCGATGTGAGTTAATTTTGAGTCACTCACGCTCACGAGAGAAAAATTCCACTGACGCACCATCACTACACAGAAAAAAAAAATGCGCCAAGTACACATTTTGTTGAATAAAAAAAAAAATAATCAATTACTTTTTTAATTGATTCAATTAAAAAGTAATCAATATTTTTGTTTATTTAAAGTAATCAATATTATTTAAAATATTGATTATTTTTAATTGAGTCAATTAAAAAGTAATTGAGTCAATTAAAAAAGTAATTGATTATGTTTTTTTTATTCAACAAAATGTTTACTTGGCGTAATTTAAGAAATATTTTTTTGTGTGTAACGAATAAGAAACCAGACCGGAAAAAATAAAATGTAAAGATGAAGGTACATTGTGAATGTCTAACTTAATTTATTTAAAAATATTTAATCGGCGAAAAAGTGAAATAAAACATTTACTAAAGGAAAAACAACATTTTTTGCTAAAACCCTACTCAGGCACACTCACTCACGTAAAAATTTGACTCACGCACACTTACTCACGAAGAATGATTTCCTACTCACACTCACTCGAGTTCACGTGAGTATGCTCTATTGAAAATATTATCACTCAAAGTTTAAATTTTAAGAGAATATATATCGTACACCGAAAAAATCTCCCTTTTGCTCAGTTAAATCCATGGTTCAATTATAGGAGCTATATTAGTTTATTTTTCGGTTGCCCTAGACCGGTTTGACAAAATACAGAAATTTACAAAACGTAATAAAAAAAATTAAATTCGGCATAAATAACACATTTTCACACAAAAATATTTTTTTCAAAAATGTATAAGCGTTTTCTATATTTTTTGTTTTTATTGCAAGAACTTAAATTTTATTTTAATCTTAAAGCTATTCTGTAATCTTTAATGAAATTTTGAGGACATTTGGTAAGATTAGGCGAATCAATTAGAGTATACTGAATATTTATGTCTACCATGTCTTTGGTTCATTATTTTGAAATGTTATTGTCCTGTGTAACGTCACAAATAACAGCCCTTGGTAATAGGTATATGGTTAAATCCAAAAAATTTCAAATTAACTAAATTATCAACTAATGTTTTAGTTAACTGAAATATTTTTTTTTGTTGCCCAGTATATACAAAATAAAATTTTTAAATTGTCATTTATTTTTGAAATAAAATTCAAAAGACAAAAAAAAAATTTGAAATTCACTGATACCAAAAAAATTGGAAAGTTTGTATTAAAGAGTTTAAAGAAAAAGTTTTCCGGCAGTCTATACAAGCAAATATTTAAGATAAGTTAAAGTTCTTTGTCCTAAAGTTTAAAAAAATATTCTTTTGTTTTTTAAAGAGATATAGAAAAACTGGGGGATTGTAAAATAGTGGGACCTCATCAGATCAAATACTTAAGACACCGTTTTTCGGTGAAGGCGTTTAGGAAAAATTTAAGTTTTTATAATTTTGTGGAAAAATATTGATCCAAAAATTTTTTAAGCTATTCGATTTTTAAACTTTTGTCAAAAATATCGTGGTTTTCGATACTTTTTTCAAAATTGTCATATGTCATCCGTGGCATATTTTTTACAAGTATATTAGGAATACATTAGAAATACATTAGGAAATATTTTCAACTTTGTGTATTTACAAAATTTATGTACCAATCGGTCAGATTTTCAAAAATGTAATCGATGAACTAATTTTTAGCATAGTAATTGACTTGCTTTTCAACATAACAATGGAAAATATAAAAGTTTAGGCTATTTAATAATTTTAAGAATTTTTTTTAAAAATCGACCCACTAGGAGCGCCATGTTAAAGTTCGATCTTTGGTTTAAATTTCTCAGCTAGGGGACGCCACAAGGCCATAAAATTCATGAAAAATATTTATTTGGCAGAGCTGTTTCACAAAATTTTGTCAGACAATTCCTAGTAAATGAAATTCGGGCGTCGCAAGGTTAAATCGTAAATTAAATCTATGGGAAATGTTCTATCGGAATAGGCAAAATGGAAGTGTTACATGTAGATTATATCTACGTTGCACCAACCAGATCTGTCATGTCAGCTGCTTCTATTTCTTTTAAATCACTGAGAATCCACACTTTCATTTTTGTTTGGTACTAAAAAAACAGCACAATTTTTATACAATTATAAAAAAAAAATTCTTAAACCGTAATGATTATAACAAACTCTTATTTTTTTTACTTGTGAGTAATTATTAAATACATAGTAATAAAATATTTATTGAAGTGTACTAATTATAAATAAGAAATATTTTTTTCGTTGTCCATAACTATTACCAGAGTAGAGGAAAAATATAAATTCGAGACAAAAAATAAAAGTTGAACTGCTATAGGTACTAATTTACATATTTTTTTTCTCATTGTTCATATGGCTGGGGGCCAATTATAGACCGAATATTAGAATATTTGTATAAGTATTTAAATTTAAGTTGTATTATCAATGTACATAGTAAGTTAACTAACAATACATAAATAATTGGCCATGAGGGCTTTCTTTGTATTGATATTAATAAATAAAATAAATAAATAAATAAACTTATAACTATTATGTCCATGATAAAACGTAATTTTTTTTAATACCAGGTAATTTTTAAATAAAATGTACTTTTCAAATTAAAGGTACTTTTTCGTAAATGTACATTTTTTAATAAAAAGGTAATTGTTTAATAAAAGGTTTTTAATATAATGTAGGTACATTTTTAATATAAAGTAGGTACTTTTAATGAACTCTTAAATCGAATTTAAATTGCTGTGAAAAAATGAAATATAAAGCGCTTAATTAACACATTTATTAATAAATTTCTATTCAAATTATACTCTTATCTCTCATTTAGTTTGTGGTTTTAAAAATATCATGTCTCTTTTATATTGCTCACACACCTGTTGAATTTGTACGATTTTTTTTTTTTGTAGCTCGTACCTTTTATTTGCTTTTTCTTGTTTATATCTAGTCGCACGTTTTTTCTCCAGCAATGTATTTATCTGAAATGTGTGAGTGGTATGTAGGTTGGTATTTTACAGATACCCAGAGCTGCCAGCTAAATTTGTTATAAAATCGTCCACTTTTGTGGAAAAAATCGTCATTTTCAGAATGACAATCGTCATTCCCAAAACTCCTTATATTTACTTCACAAAAGAGGGTAAGTTTACTCAAAACTTCGATTTAATCAGTTTGCTTGTAATTATTTTGATGTTCTTTATTATCAGACAATACCCATTATGCGAAATAGAATTTAAAAATCATCAACCTATTTTAAAATCTGCAAAATTCCATGACAAAATGTTACGTGGCAAATCGCTCCTTTATCAGTGATGTTAATGCTAAATGATTTAAATTATTTGAAAAAATAACAATTTTATATTCAATTTCCTAAAATATATAAAAAATTCGTACACTCAGGGAACTTCTGTTTTTAAAAAATGTAGTTGTTTGGGTTGTAATACAGTTTCTTTATTTTTAATGTAAATGTCAGTCATTTGTAGAACAAATTACATTTTTTACTAACCTTGTAGTTCATCTAAAACAACAACCTACATCAAATGACTGTTTTATGATTTTACATTATTTTTTTACAGTTGTTTTTTGTTATTAAAAAAAATAAATGATTGTTTATTTTTTACTACCATGTGGTTTATTTTTACTACAATTATTATTCATTTTTTGAACATTACAAAACAAATGACAATGTTAGTTGAATTTACTGTAATGTAAGTCGTCCTTTCTTTAAGTGAAATTTCATTTGTTTTCAACTACAATTGCAGTGGTCTTTACCTACATAGTATTCTAAGTGTACGGTTGTCGTTAAAAAACTAGCTGCAACTAAAATAAGTCTCTCAAAATTATGAAGTTTATATGTAGTTGATCTTTAAAGGTACACACAGAGAAATAAAGTGCCAACCGAATTGAAATGTGTATTTCAATTGGAACAACTCAAAAATTCAGTTAGTACAACAATATTTACATTAGATTTCTAAATGCTGAAACTAAAGTTCAGTTGACTTAACCGAACTTCGTTGTGAAAACTAATGTTCAGTTGTACCAAACGACTGAAATTCGTAATAACCGAATTTGAGTCCCAGTTACCAAATTTCAGTTGGCAAATAGAAAAATTTTTCTCTGTGTAGAAATAAACAGAATTACACAACAAATAGTGCAAAAGAGAAAGGAACAAAGTCCACTATGTAGCGTAGAGTACTATAATATTGTGAATCTACCTTAAATCCATAAATAAATACTTTTTGTTGTACTTTTTACTTTAGATGTTTTAAATGAAAATAAAGTTGCGTCAATAAAATATAGAGAAAATCATTTTCCATACAATGAATTTAGTAAAATCGTCAATCGTCATTTTATTATATTTCACTTTAAAAATCGTCAAACTGAAAACGATTCGTCAAAGTCGGCAGCGCTGCAAAATACCTACCTACATACATATTTTAAAAATATATTTAGTGTTGTATAATTTTAGTTATTCTAGATAAAATTATTGTTTTTTATCCAGCAGATACATTTTAAATGCAAGTGTATTTTATAGATACACAAGTATCTGCGAATGGTTTTAAAATTTAATATGAAACTGTTACAGTTTTAAGATTACTGGTTTTTAGAGAAGACGGTTGTAGTTTATGCTATACGATGAATGTATATTTACATGTGTTTTGCCGAAGATGTGAATTACATATTCGGTGGAACTCATATATTTACCTAAATGACACTTGCTTTTTCACTTTTTTAACAGAGTACGACAATACCTAGTAAAAAGGTTCGCGTTTTTAGAAGCTGGATAAAACAAATATATATTACAATGTCTATTATAATGTCTATTACATTGCACTGAGAAGCAGCAAAAGAAACAAATAATTTTCGTATAAAAATAAACAAAAACAATTTTGAGCTTACTATTTTCCATACAACGGTTCAGGTTGTAAGCAGCTTACCCTAATCCCTTACAAGGATGCAGGTTGTAATGCAGATAGTTTCATATTATGGATTATAAACGATCTGTACCAATTTTCCCGAGAGATTTCCGATTGCGTTTGCTGTTTTCGAGCATGTCATAAAAAATAATTAGTCATTTATATGTTTCTGAAGAGCTAAGACGTGGTGCGGTAACAAAATAAATATAATTATTGAATTAATATGTCTTAAATTTTAACAACAAAAATTTTATATCTGTAGAATTTTATGTAAAATATATTTTTATTACTGAAAGCCATGAAATCACAGCGTTTTATAATCGCTAAAAACCGCGCTTATTTTGTCCAAAAGTAATGCTGCTAAGTATGAATTCGCCATATAATATAAAAATCATGGCATATGTAAGCAGGTTTTTAAGGTATTCTTTTCTCCCTTACAAACCTGCTTGCAGGTATGTAGCGTTTTTTACTGGGTATGTTAATGAAGAAAATAATAATAAGTGCAAAGAATTAAAACATATTTACTTGAATGCAGAACTGTCAAATTTCGATAACTTTTTTCGATAAAAACAATTCTACAATTGTCAATATAAAGTTCATGTTTTTTAACTGCAAAATTACAATTCTTGATTCATCGTCATTTTCGTTTATTTTTTTGTATAAAAACAAAAAAAAAACAAACTTTTTCTTGAAGTTTTTAATTGTCGAAACGGTTCCCGTGACAGGTCCCTATCTCAATGAACCGGTCACGTGCCATGTGTTGTAATAGGTCGCTTTTCCGTAGGGAGATAACAAATATTTAATGCAATCGGACCACTAATTAAGAAATGGTCGAATTATTTCCAAAAATTTTGTGATATATCAAAGCCACGTGATATATCCAAAACTCCAAAAAGTAACTTAAAAGTGAACCAATATCTAAGGGAGAACTTGTCTGAAATTTAGTGATTTTAGAGAAAAGTGCACGTAAAGGACTTCAAGGGCTAAACTTTTTCCCTTTTTCACGTCCCCTTTGAATTTCGAACAACAAGTATGAAGAAGATTACATACCAAAATTTCAAGGACGATAATCTAAGCGGTTTTGTCAGGTCGGTAAAAGGGAACCTATGACCAAATTGAGCCATTATTTTTGCCATTTTTCTGCCGCAAATTCTGCAAAGTAACTTGTCAGAAGATTAGACTGCAGGGTCAAGAGTGAGACCTTATTTTTTTGCCTCTGCCGTAAGAATTTCTAAAAACCTTAAGAAATAAATTCCTAAATACTAAAAACCTAATTTCAGCTGTTTTGTAGGACGTGAATGGGGAGACTTATCAGTTATTTTATAAGGTTGTTCCCCAAAATTTTAAAAAGTAACTTATTACTAACAAGGAGGTTTTTCCGATGGGTTCTCTCCGTTCTTAATAATATTTGGATATGTGATAGAGGAGAAAAAAAAAGATACATTTATTGTTAGCATCCCGATCTCACATTAAAGATCGGGTCAAAATTAATACATTTATGTGTGAAAACATGTTTAAATTAATGCAATTCAGATTTTGTTGTACTTAGTGTTGAAATACTCGAGAAAACAAGAATATTGATACCAATATTGCTTATGTAGTAAGTCAGGGCTTCCATGCACACAGAAAAATAAAGTGCCAACCGAATTTAAAAGTGTATTTTAATGGTAACAACTTATAAATTCCGTTAATACAACGATATTTACATTAGATTTCTGAATAGTTTGGGTGTTGCTACTAAAATTTTGTTGAATTAACCGAACTTTGTTGTGAAAACTAATGTTAATGAAATTCGTAATAACTGCATTTAAGTCGTAGTAACCGAATTTCAGTTGGCAAATAGCTAAAGTTTTCTCTGTGTGTATGTTTGAAATATTTAAGATATTGGTGAAAAAGCTCTTCGAAAAAATTCGCATAGAAGCAGAATAGTTAATTATTTTTTTCTTCTTTAGTACATGTCCGAATTTTATTAAGAACGTAGAGAGCATATCGGGAAACTCTCCTTTGTAAGTTGGCTTATACTCCAGCGATGACATATGTTAAATTTAAGTTTTCTAGACAAATGGGTTTATGCAGGTCGTCTATGGATAGATTTCCCCTTTTTGAACCTTCTCACAAGAATTTTTGAAAAGTGTTATCAGTTATTTACGTTTGAGTAGAAACCTACAGACCGAATTTCAAATTCTTAGCTTCAGCAATATAGGCTGCGTGATATTGAATCAATCAGTAGCGTTTTTATACATTTTGCTTCAGAATGTTGTATGTAATATTAATCGAAATGTTTTTTAATTAACATATCTCAGATTTTATATATTGTACTGATAATGATTTTCAGCAATGAAATTACTTCAAAATTACTTTTTGTAAATTTTCTGTCCCACAAAAAATTTTCTATAATTTAAAAATACGGGTTTCTGTAAGAATTAATTTGATCTTTGGGGAATGTTTTCTCCCTTTTTCATAATTGCTAATACAAACTTTTTTAAGCTGCCCTATTTGTGTATCAAATATAAAAAAATTCTGTCAGTTTACCAAATTTCCGTCAGTCATATTTCCAAAATTTTGGTGTGACTTATAGTTTCTAAGGGGTTAACACATCTTAAAAATTTCTTTAAATTAGAAATAATTGAATCTACGTAGATTTTATTCATTTTCAAAGTTTTTCGAAATGGAGATCAGTAAAGATTTAAATGGGAGTGGTTTTAAGAACTAATATCAACAAGCAATGCATATAATATGTCTTTGACTTCAATATTAAAATGAAATTTAATCATAATGTAACTTGAAACTAAAAAACCAAAATGCTGCACTGAATTTCTAATAAATCAAATTGTTCAAATATAGTCACAGAATGTTTTGGTTGTAACAAATTAAAATCAGTTGTGACAATCGTAATTTAATCATAGCAACAGAATTTCGGCTGTTTTATTTCTTATTCGGTTACCACTCTCAAATCATTATATTGTCAATAAAATTGAACATTCTAGTTCACAGCTTATTTAGTTCATTTGCATTTTTGAATTAGTTCGTTATTTAGTTTACTTCTTCATTCTTAAATTTAATACATTTCTTAGTGAGATTATATAGGTTAATTATTTTTTTGACCATTCTCAATTAACTGAATCAAAATCAGTACAGATCGGTAAAAATTTACCTAGGTCGTGAGCAAAAAGAACTATAATGTTCAACTTAAACTATAAATCCAGTTGTCACCAGAAATCTATTTGTTGCTTTTCGAATTAACCCTTTAGGCCTTTTTTTTTTTTTTTTAAGAGAAGCAACACTCAGATTAATGCGTTGCTTTCTTTGGAAAGGATATAGCGGAGAGATGAAAGGTGGTGAAAGATGAAGGGCTTCAAACATGGCAATACTGTAATTGCGCGAGATGATAAGTCTTAGAACAGTTGTTGCTCGCCACCTGATGTAGGCTTGACGAATTTATTGAAGCTTTTTGTTTCATAGCCCTGATTCATTATTTTACTTCGGTGGGGTTAAGTGCCATGGGAACACCGAAGGTGGGCTCAGCGATACATATAAGTGATAGAAAACTGATACATATTATTTTTCTAAATTGATGTTGTCATCACCGGTAATCGAACCCGGGACCAACGCGCTATATGCGTTTTTAGACCTATATGCGTTTTTTAAATTTTGTTTTTCTCTAATCTCTAGCTATCAATTTTAAGTTGTTTTACTATTTTTAAAACAAAGTTATGCGTTCTAAAAAATAGCGTGGATATTATTTGTCGACCTTTTGTGTAATTTTTTATGCTCAAAAAAAAAGTTTCAGAAATAAGATTAACTTCCAAGGGTTAAATTTGATTTACATTTGTGTACCAGCAATACTAGATATAATTTATTAAACTTTTCCTTACCTGGTACTGTTTCGCCATTAAATGTTATTTGCACAGTGTGTATGCCAGGTTCATGGGGTGTAAAACTGGCTACAAAACGCTGACCACCCAAAGAACGCACTGAAGAAGTAACCCGACCACCGTTAACTAAAATTTCCAAATTACCAGAACCGGCCTTAGAGCCATCAATTTCAAATTCTACAGGACGACCAATGGCACCATTCGGTATATCTTGAACACGTATAGCTCTAGCGCCCGTAACACCAGCAGCAACGTTACTTTCTATGGGACGAAATCGCGATAGAGAACTATAGCCGATGGTGTTGTTGCTATTGAGGTTGTTACTTTTTGCAGCAGAAGAACTTTCGGTAACAATTTGTTGGCTGGATTCGTTAACGGTGCGAGTAAAACCACCCGATTTATCGGTATAGGTATTATTTGATTGTGACTTAACAGTAATGGCACTGGGTCTGGAAGGGAAATGAAAAGAATCAATGAATGCTGGTGAAATGATACGTTTGCAAATATTTACTTATAGCGTTCGGTATCATCTACCGAATCCCTGGAACCCCTTCGGTCACTATGATGTTTTTGTTCATTTAAGGCAAATTTATTATACTGGGTATTACGATGTGTTTCATTATCAATATCTGGACGTGCATAGCTTAAGTCCGTATTCAATTGTGATTCGGTCATATTGGCCAACGATTCGAGTGAATTGTGTGATAACAAATGTTTCGTTTTATTTATAACATCCCAACTGTCACGTCTAGCTGATGCCGGCTTTATCGATGATACCCGCACATTTGATGAATGATCAATACGAGGTTCCGGAGAAGCGGTACGTCTCAAACGTTCAGCGGTTCCATATAGTGATGGACTTGCTCGTATATTCGAATCGGTTACAAAATTCGAAGATGTTTTATAAGTTGATGATTTTTCAACCGTACGTGATTCATAACCATTCTAAACAGGATTGAAAAAAGAAGTTTTCAAAATTAGTTTTAATTGGATATTTTGTACACACAGAGAAACATTCAGCTATTTTCCAATTGAAATTCGGTGACTACTACTCAAATTCGGTTATTACGAATTTCAGTTGGTTTATACAACTGAACATTAGTTCTAACAACATAATTCGGTTTAATCAACTGAATTTTAGTGCAATATCCAAAATATTCAGAAATGTAATGTAAATATAGTTGCTCTAACTGAAGTTATAAGTTGTTACCATTAATATACACTTTTCAATTCGTTTGGCACTTTACTTCTCTGTGTGCAATAAATTGCACACCCTCCTCCCTTAGCAAAACTTACCTTATTCAATGTAGTACTGGGACTCATGCGATGAGTTGCTGTTGTTATATAAGCACTATTCGGTGAATAACGTTGTACCGGCGAAGCTGACATATGTCGTGGACTAGCGTTTAAAGTGCGTGTAGGCGGTTCATAAGGTATTGAAGTTTTTATAGTCAATGGACTATGCGTACGTATCTCACTAGATCTTATCTTTAATTAAGAAAAATTAGTAAAGAAAAGTATACAGAAAAATGTTAGTATAATCCCTCTCAATATTTAGTAAAATAACAAACAAAATACATAGTAAATGTTAGCAAAAACAAATTATTAGTTAACTTTAATAAATAAAACTTGGAAAACTAAATTTTTTTAAAAAGTAAATGTATAATTAGTTACATCATGTGTGGGACTGGATAGTATGGGACTCAATCTTGAATTATATGAAGTTGAGCCTCGTTGTGTAGTGTTTGTTCGTGTTTGATATTGTTGTTGCTGTTGCTGCATTTGATATTGTTGTCTTTGTTGTTGCATTTGTTCTTCATACAAATCTTCACGATCTTCGCGTGGTGGCGCCAATTTTGAATTACGTTCGCTTTTACGCGTACTATACAATTCATTCTCTTTGTCATAGTAATAATCATTTTTAGTTGAAGAAGCATTTGAGGTTTTTGAATCACGTCTTTGTGCTGTGACGTTATACAAGTCAATAGAGTTCAAGTATTTGGTAGTCGGTGGTGAGTCATTGTATTCACGTTCACGTAATGGTGGTTGTGGTGCCGGTGGTGGCGGTGGTGATGTTGCCAATTTTTCCTAAAATGTGTATATGAATGTTTTTTTTTTGGTGTTGTAATAATAAAATAAAAAAAAAAATACAAAATTTTGATTATGATGAGTGTAATTGATGATGGTTAAATGTAAGTGTAGGTTTTTGTAAGTTAATTAACAGAATAATTGTTTTTAAATAACTTTTGCTTAAGTGTTGGTTAAATATTGAGTGATGGTTATTTAGTTAAATGGGACTACTTTACATAAGAAAAATTGCATTTAATATAGAAAAAGATTTCGGAATAACAAACACAATTAAGCAAAACTATTAATTGGACTAATCAACAAATTAATTCAATAATGTTTATCCCGCTGTCAAGATAATGTATAAATTTGGCATCACTGAATCAAAATCTGGTATTCAGCTCAAACTGTTTTTAACGTATTAAAAAGTTAAAACCGAGCATGTCGACTTTAGGATACCCAAGCCAGTGTGCTCGAAGGACAACAAGTATCTGGGTTTGAAACTTGAATGGGTTAAAATGCTACTGGTTTTTAATTATTTGTTTATAATTTTTATAATTTTTTTGTCTATAAATTTGTACACGAATTTAAAATCATTACTTAATTTTGACATTGCTTAATATAAATTTAAAAAACACACTAAAAAGTAAAGTTCCGTAAAAAAAAAACATTTCGCCCTGAATAATTAAAATGTTTACATGAACTCGCTATGAAATTTACTGAAAAACAATAAGCATATAGTATTTTGGGGAGGTTCCTTCCACTTTTTGCAATATAGGATGACCTGTCTTAAAAACCGGCAAAATTACGTCCGTACATTTACAGCAATTACGTGGTTAAACGTTTTGGAGATTCTTCTTACTGCTTCCAATATGACATTTTATATAGGATGTACTTTCTAAAAACTGTTCAAAATGGAGTTTGTAATTTTATTAGAAAACTACCCAGTAAAATCCAAATAACAGGTTGCAGAACAACTTATACTTATCGGTTGTAGAACAGGTGTTCCCATAGCCCTTAACCCCACCGATGTAAAATAATGATTTAGGGGTATGAACCAAAAAGCTTCAATAAGTTCGCCAAATCTGCATCAGGTGACGTGCAACAATTGTTGTAAGACTTATCATCTCGCGCAATTACAGTTTTGCCATGTTTGGAGCCCTCCATTCTATCCAATATCCCCTTTCCAAAGAAAGCAACACATTAATAAACAGAAAGAATTTCCTGAGTGTTGCTTCTCTTTAAAAAAAAAAACTGTTTTAAAACTGGTTCAGGAACAGTTAAAGCTTACATTTGACTTTCATGAAAATGTTTTAAAACCGGTTGCATGTGAACGGAGCTAAAATAAGTTGTTCTAGAATTCTGTTCTAAAAAATTTTGCAGGGTAGATTTGAAAAAGGACTGATTTTAACATTGCGAATAGCAAACTGTTTTAGAACTGCTTCAGGGACAGTTAAAGCTTACATTTTGACTTTCATGAAAATGTTTTAGAACCGGTTGCATGTAACCTTAGCTAAAATAAGTTGTTCTAGAACAGGTTCTGTTCTAAAAAATTTTGCAGAGTAGATCTGAAAAAGGACTGATTTTAACATTGCGAACAGCAATATACACTCGGATATCACTTAATCGACTCAAAAAGTGATTTAAGTCGATGTGTATACTTTAAGTAGAGTCTAAGTTCAATAGTAGTAGTAGGATATAAAATTCAACAGATATTTAATTTGAAAAAACTCTAAATTTACTCCTTTTTTTAAATTCTACCTTTATAAAATTCAACAGATATTTAAATTGAAAAAACGCTAAATTTACTCCTTTTTTAAATTCTACTGTCTCAATTTTTTTTTACTTCCACATTAAAAAGTAAAAGTGGACTGGAATAAGTAAGTTTCTGATTTGACTGTAAAGAAAAAAGAAATAGGTCACAATTTAAAATGAGCTTAAACTGTTAACACGGCTTAACATAAAAAAAATTAATAAAGTTCTGACTATAATTTTCTATGTATTTCGGGGATGTTGATTTAAGTTTTTTGATGACTTTAAAGTTTAACGCTTTAGTTAATTGTATATGGATATTGTCCTACGACGCGTATAAGTGATAATTAACAATATTTAGCACTCATACGTGCCGTAGGACTATACAAAGGGTGGAACGAAAAAAATTCAAAATTTTCAAATGCGTATTGAGCAAACATTATAATCGCTACGGATGAAATTTTATTTTTTTTTATATTCTGTGAAGTGTAGTATTCATTGCAGGTAAACTTTTTAAACCTAAAAGCGGTGTTTTTTGGCAGCAAAAACATAAAATACAGAAAATTGGATTTGGACAGCTTTTTGGTTAAATAAGATATTTCTAACAAATTTATGATGGGAAGAAGGTAAATTGATGAAATAAAAAAGCGTGTTATAAATTATATTTAGGGTACATGGTAGTTCTATAAAAAAATGAGAAATAAATGCAGAAATAGTTTGCAGCAACGAAATGTTGCTGGTTGTGCAAGAACATGTTGCTGCAAAGATTTAACGTTTTATATCCAGTTTTAGCTAAAAATTTTAATAAAAATATTCAGACAATGCACAAAGGTACATGTTCATAAAAATGAAGATCATATAGAATAAAAAATATGTGTCCCAAAATCCATGTATCTGGTACAAGTGTCAGGAAGTGCGATTGAAATTTTCATATTTAAATTAGTCATAATTTTGAAGTGTTCTTTAAATAGACAATAAACCGACATATTAAATTAAACTAATTCCTAAAACTGCTTTTTACAATGCTTACTTTGTAACTGTTGACCAGAATTCTGAATTATTTCTATTTAAATCTAAGTATTTTGCGTTTTAACAGATTGACGTTCATCGCTGTACCGATTTCGATATTCCTGCTGTTCAATAATATTTTTATATTGGGCTGCTTCTTAAAAAAAAAAACAAATTGATGAATTTTGGATGGGATAACCGTAGGTTAGATTACGATTCATGAAAAAAATTATATAATTTTTTAAAAATTTTTGAAAAAATTTATAAATTTGAACTTGTAAGATAAGAGGAAAATAACTTATTTTGTTCGGGTAATCAATTAACATCACCGATTTTCTGTGGTTGGTTGATATATAAACCTGATCAAAACCGTGAGTTTCTTGTAAATGGTTGATTATAATGAGACTGAAGATAACCAAGTTGCTTATGTCGAAAGTGCGGCACTCCATCTAGCGGTGATCCCCACAAGATTTTGTTCATCTTTTCTTACATTTACTGACAATTAGTGTTTAATATTGGTAATAGTAACATTTTAATTATGATCTCAAACCTGATAATTCAGAATGAAATGCTATTATGCATTATCTTTAAAGCTCCAATTATGAATAAAAAATATTGCATTATTAAAAATATTTTGGGCGCTTTTCTTTAAACACATCATGAGAATAAAAAAAAAAAATTGTACTGTAGGCTTTACTTAGTGTGTGGGCCGATTCAATTTGGCAGATTTGTCATCATTTTTGATAAAAAAAAATTTTAAAAATATATTTTTGGTGAAAGAAACTTATTATACATTGTAAATTATCTAGTAAGATCAGAGTTACTTAGTTCGGAAATATTAAATATTTGCCACATTGTTAACCCACACTGATAGAATGAAACGATTTCATTAAAATCGATTCATTGGTTTAATGAAAAATTTCATTAACTTAATGAAAATTCATTAATATTGGTATTTTTTTCATTAACATTTTTTATGATTTTTTCATAATTTCATAAAAAAATTCATTAAAACAATGAAAAATTTTCAAATTTTTTTTCAATAAAAATTTTGACTTATAATAAGAAAAAAAATTTTTTTTTTATACTTTCATTTTGAAATAAAAAAAAAAACTGAAAAATTTCTTTTAAACAGAATTAACCAAAACTTTAATATAAATAATTTTTTTTTATTAAGTTTGCCTTAAGCTAAAAGTTTTTGACGAATTTGAATAGTTGGTCACTAAATTCCAGGGAACAGATTGTCTAAGAAAAACGATATAGTTTTGTTTAAAACGAGACCTAAATTGTTATCATTTTGACGATGTAACACAAAAACGTTATGCTAAACGATAATAAATTTTTGTTTTTTAACAACCTGTTAATTATATTTAAACGATTTTTTCAATCATTAAAGTTCTTAATATACATAATTTAAAAAAAGTACAATAATTAAAATATTTCTTTTTTGTGGATAAAAAAAAATTTATTTTCAAAATTTGTAATTTTCGATCTAAAATCCAATTAGCTACTTTTCAAATTTTATCTTTTATCAAATGCGTCAAAAACTATGAGCTTTAGCAATTTTGTTGAGAAACAATGGAATTTTCACCACCGTGCTACATGGGTGGGTGGTCCCGGAAAATCCTTTCTTGTTAGATTTTTTTTTCTTACATGTCATAATATTCCAAGTAATGAAAATTTGCTGAATCAGGCTGAGTTTAATAAAAATCTGCCATCGCTTTTGCAAAACAGCCTGTGATGCTTACTTTCGAACTTTTCGAACTTTTTTTTATAAAAATATTTTATAGATCCTTTAAAGACAAGACCTTATAAAAAATATCAACGAATGATAATTTCTCAATAACCACCGAATTAATGCTATGCTAAAATAATCACAAAAAGTGCAAATTATTAAATATCAACGCAAATATTTCATACAAACTTTGAATTTTATTCATTAAACACATGAAACTTTCATAACAATAAGGCTAGGATTTATGAAAAAATGTCATATACTTTATGAAATTTTCATTGGGTCAATAAAACCATTCATTAAAATTGATTTAATGAAACACCTTTCATTGACTCAATGAAAAGTTTCTTTGGGGACTTTTTTATGAAAAAATTCATTGGATTAATGAAGGAATTCATTAATACTACGCACAAATTCCTATCAGTGCATGATAACTGGAGGTCAAAACTGTTCCACAAAATAAAATTAATGGTTATAACTGAATTTTCTTTAAATTAACAAACTGAAAATAAGTTTGGCTGTTAATTAAGTAAAATTTTCAAAATAATAATTCATTAAATAGTATTATAAAATATTACCCCTGTTGACCGAAACCCGAAAAATTGCCGACAAAATATTGGAAACGAATTTTGCACATAAGCTGATTTTGATGATGAGCAATTTTTGATTTTAGAATTCAAACAATGAGAAAAGTGTATAATAGTATATAAATTTTTGCGTTTTTTGCCTCTTTTATAAAAAATTGTGTCTTTTTAAAAAAAATTTTTATTATGTTTAAGATCCTTTGTTTTTTTAACAACCCTTGTAATGCTATTTATTAATTAGAAATGTCTTCATCTGCAAATTCCATGCGGATTTTACCTCCTTACATGTTTAATTTAACATCGCAGATATTCTTCAGAAGACCAATAAAAATAAGTGCGAAATTTTTTAAAATTTGAAGCAAAAAGATCACCATATTATTTAATTAACTTGTTGATAAGTAAAAAAGCACAAACTTAAAGCTTTGAACTAATTCAAATCAAAAAATGTATAGTTTTTAACTACTAATATTATTTGTGTAAATGCTTTGAATTAGTTTAATGCTTCCAATTTTTGTGTTTTTACTTCTCAACAAGTTAATAAAACAATATGGGTAAAGTGTTGATCTTTTTCTTTCAAAAATTAAAAATTCGACAATTATTTCGCTCCTTCTACATTGGTGCTCTGAATAATTCCGGTGACGCGAAATGAAACATGTAAAGAGCTGTCAGTAGATAAAATCATTTTTAATTAATTAATGGAATTGCAAATTTTTTTTGTTTAACCATAATAACGTCATAATTTATAATAAAAGTGTGCGCCCCGGTAGGCTAGATGGTAGCGTGCTAGCTTATCAGTGCGGGGGTCGTGGGTTCGATTCCCACCAGAGGCACTGGTCTGTTTTCGCTACAACGCGCCGAAGGCCATAGTAGCTAGTGCTCGGTTAGGGTAATAGTATATAATTTGTAATTATATGATTATTAATTAATAAAATAAAAAAAAAATAAATATAATAAAAGTTCAAAAAATAAACTTTTGGTTTAAATTTTTTAAAATTTAAAAGTAAAATGTTTTTTTTTTTTTGTTTTTATTTGAAATATTCAACTTTATTTTATGTAACATTTTTGAACTCCGGTAAACATGGGTTAACGATGCGCTAAATACTTAATGTTTTGAAAATAAGTAATTCTGATCTAAATAAACAATCTACACTTTAAAATTCGTTTCATTCACCAAAACTATAATTTTGAATTTTTCTTTATCAAAAAGACTGTGGATTGTGGAATCTAGAGTTTTGTCGTTCATGAACGAACTAGTTCAAATAAACGACTTACTCAATTGAACGATATGATTCGTTCACCAATATTCAATCTTGTCATATAATCGTTCATTTCGTTCTTTTTATTCATAGAACAATTGCATCCGTATTCAATCAAATTGCTCCCAAGGGCAATTAATTTTTTTAGAAAATAGTAATAAATATTGTTTAAAATTAGGAAAAACAATTAAAATCATAAAAAGAAAATGTTTTTTACACAAAATAAATAAATTTTTGTTAGAAAAGTTGCAATTTTATAACACTTTTTGTCTATGTACAGTAAAATTTGTAAAAAACTAGTAAAACATGAATAGTGAGTAATAATTGTCAAACGAACGACACAGTTCAGTCAAAAGCAAAAAAGAACGATTAAACGATTTGAACGAACTAGTTCACTGACTCGAATGGAACGATAATGACCGAGTCACCAAAATGAACTATTAATCATAACTCTAGTGGAATCCATTCAGTATTATTTTCACAGAATAAAAATAAAAAAGTAAAATACGAAAAAACGAATGTGTTTTTAAATACGTTAAACCTTTTGCCTAATAGATGAACATTATTTTCATTTTAACTATTTAATAAAAAATTTTATTTGTTTAATATATATATATATATATTTCGTGATTAACAAAATTTTTGCTAAATTTAATAACTGGTTGCCAAAAACTAATAAAATATTTTGCTAAAATTAGCAACAAAAATGAGTACAAAATTCAGAAACTTGTAAAATAAGAATACAAACAATGTTAGTAAAATAAAATAATTGTACTAAATATGAGTACAAAACTAGTAAAGCGCGTTTGAAAATTTGTTATACTAACTTTTTTTTCTTAGTGTAGTTTTTTGAAGAACACGAAATTGGAAAGCTCCTAAAATGTTTACCAAATCTGTAGTAGTAATCACAAAAATTAAGTGCTCAAGTGTTTGTAATCTAGTGTAATCGATTCATTGATAAACGCTATCCCAGCAAAAAATAGTGTTTACCCAGAAGCGCTTCCGGAAGGCATTATTTGATAACGAAGCGCTTCCAAAGCAAATAAAGAAGGTATGATGTTTGTTCGCGATGTCCCACTTGGTATGTCTCGTTTAAAGCGCTTCTTTCATGTGCTCTTAGAAGCAATAAATTCATGCCTTCTTAAGCACTAAGAAGCTTTTTTGTATGTTGACAACATTAGTGGTTCATGGTATGCATACTTTACTGCTTCATTGTAAGCATTATTCAATGCTTCAAAAAAGGCATTCTGGGAAGCATGACAGAATGCCTTCCGTAATTGTTTTATAGTATGCAAAGCGGTGAAGCGCTATTTTGGAAGCATACATATGTAGTTACTGCTTACCAAATCCGGGTTATTTTTTGCTGGGATTTGTTCCATATTTATTACTATTAGATTTTTTTTCTCTTGCAAATGTCAGTCTGTATATTCGCTTTTCTCTTAATCTCTTATTTTGCTACGTGTTAACAAAAGTTTAACATTAGTTGCATAATTAATAGCAAACAGAATGCTTAAGTAATTAATTTTTAATCTCAATAAAAACGTACATAAAAAAATAAATTACGAACAAAAAATATTTAATAAAATTGTTAATGTTGGGAATTAATCTTTAACTTAACATGCACAAAAGTCAACAAAAAAAAAAAAATCAACAGAAAAAAAAAAGAAAAATATAATGAAACATTTAACATTAATTTCCCACTTCGTCTTCTTCTTCTTCTTCTTTTCCAGATATTAACATGCAACACACAAATTTAATTATTTTTTACACCCCGTCCAACATTCTTATAGTTAATCTATTTATATTGTTTTTGACTGCTTTTTCTTGGCCTTACCTCACTTTCTCTTTTATAATAACTGGAACTTGTACGATAATCCGTGGTATCCTGTTTGGGTGAATATTGTGGTGAGTACGAACGTTGACGTTCGTTGGTGCCAATATTTGTTGTTGAAGTAGTTCCTGTTCCTGTTGCTGTGGCTGTATTGTGATTGTGATTAAGTAAGTCTCTGCGGGATAGTGATGATGTGGCCGCATTACGATAATCATTGTGTCTTGTGGACGTTGTCGATGTATAATGCATTGAGGGACTCTCCGAACGATGTTTGTTGTCATGCAGTGGACTACTACGTGTTTTACCCGAACGTCCTTTAGTGCCAACACGCATAATAAATGGTGAGCCCTTGACATCGTAACCATTAAAGTAGACATATACACGATATTTACCATTTTGTCGTGGCATAAATGTGACACGATATTTATTGTCAACAATTTTTTCGACGGAACATACCAAGGAATGTTTATCATGTACAATGTCTACATAAAGTTCACCATTGACACCTACACCACGAGCATCTACTTCAAAGGAATGTGCCCTCAATGGCATGGCACCATCAAGACCATGTACGGACACACCAGAGGCATCAAATACCGCACATGTAAAGGGCCCACCTTGTATATGGCGTCCCTGGTAGGTAATGGCAATTTCCCAAATACCCGCTTCATCTGGTTTAAATATGGCACTATGTCCCTCCTCAACTTTTTTCAGGGGACAGTTATGTGAAATACCCGTTGGGGATACGGCCGTTACAAGAATATCTTCAGTTTTAGGAGCACCCGTAGCATTAACTAAAACTTCTACTAAACTGCCCAGGGCACAGGGTGCCATGCCAGGTGGTGCCACTTGTATGAAACGTGGCAAGACACGGAAGAAATGTCCTCCCAAACTGTCGTCACCGATTTCGACAACAATTTCATGCATTCCATATTTATCAGGTACAAAAACACCTTCACCATGTGGATTTAACTTAACCAAATGTGGATTTCCCGAAGGTGGTACTACCAAAGCTCTGACACTGCTTAAGCTGATTTCACGCGATAAAACTTCAATACGAAAGTGGGTCTGAAAGAGAGATTGAAAAATATTAATATTATTAGCAGTAATAAAAGAAGTTTTATTTAAAGTAGCAGTTTCAAGTCAAAGGTCGGCTTTCTTGTTAAAACACCAATAAATTTGGCGTCACCGATTGTAAAGGGTGTTTTTATAGAGCTATAGAACTTTGAAATGGAATAAAACAAAGATGAATTTTTTAAGTTTACATGAAATTTACTTTATACGAAAGATAATCTTCTGGTATTATAATTTAAATATGACTTCTGGCTGGCTAGAGCGTAGTCTAACTTGTGGCCGTATATTGGCAATAACGCGGTGAATGTTGTCCTCCAAGTGGTCAATCGCGACTTCAGATATCCCCATAGAAAATAGTAAAGCGGCGTTAAATCTCATGATCTTGGAGGCCAATTCACAAGTTCGAAACATCAAACTATGCGGTTACCAAACGTTTCCTTCAATATATCAATTGTTGCAACCACAGCTCGAGCACATCATGGTTGTTTATCATCATGTTCAATTCAGTCAACGAAAAAGTCCGTAATCATGGCTCTATGTATAATGGTCACCATTGACGGATAAACTGATTAGGGTATTCCTATACGTTACGCTCTACAACAGCAATGACTTCTTCTGTACGCACTGTCGACATCTCTGTGGATGCATATTATCATTTAGAGTAAACGTGTTGCGAAAACGTTCCATAGTTAATCGAATTAATTGCTCTGATGGACGATTATGTGGACTGTAAAACGAACGTAGTGCGCGATACGTATTTCGAACAGTACCATGATTTTCAAGATAAATTTTCACAATTTGGAAGCGTTGTTTAGGCGTCAGTCTATTCATGTTGAAATGGCAAACCAAACTAAACATAAATCACTTGACAGCTGACATAATAGCCGCCAATTAAAAAAGTATTGCCAACTTAAATTTATATACCTGTATAAACACCACCCTTTATCATGCAGGAGACCATATGGAAATGAAAATAGAATATCAGTAGATCAAAACCCCAAAATAGTTTAGAAAGCTGAGATAGTATTTTATTTTTATGGTCATTTGAATTCGGTCTGTTCAGCCAACTTTACAATTTTTTGACGTATTTTTATGAATCAAACTACACAGGCGAAAATGGTGACATTTATGGGATTGTATATATTCATATATGTGTAGAATCAGAATTTTTATTAAATAAACTTTTAAATTTAAAATTTACAACCATAATCAAAAATAGGTTAATAATAGCCAACTCAAAAAGGCAATACAAATTTTATTTAAAACAATTTAGGTGGTATGTTTTACTGATATTCTACTTTAATTCCCGTTGGTTTCGTTAAAATACGATTTCTTGTTCCTCCTTGTAATTATATAATTAAAATTATATTTGAGTTTTGCCGGTGATTAGCAGCCACTTATCCGCCACCGAGTTGCAAGCCGAAGCTGCCAAACGGCTATTAGAGACAAATACAAACATTCCAAAATATAAAAAAAATCATTGATCTAGTTCTTTAATATTAAATAGAAGGGCTAATATAAGGAGCCGCCGATCGATGAAAAAACATGTGGAGCATTTGCTACGGCTACGCCAGCCTATCACATCTCAGAAATGAAATGTAATATGCTGACAAGCGGCGTCTTTTGGCAAATTACGAGTTTATTATTTCGAACAGAGAGATGTGAGACATATGGAACTAAATTCTCTTCGGATGGATCGAAACTAGTAGGTTTAACTCGTTAAGATTTCTTTTGATGGAACCTGGATATAGGGGCTAATTTCAAAATGACCCCTTTTCAGAACGATCACAAGACACATCACATTATATGTCATTTCGGACCGTGTCAGTTGCCAGCTCACCCTAATGGGCACTATAATCTATTGTATGCCAAATGTGGGTAGTATAAGGTGGCGCAAAAGTAATCCTCCTATCAGAAAATGCTATACATAATAAATACATAATAAAAAAAAAAACATCGGAAGGTTATTTTTGCGCCACCTTATATAAATAATAAGAAGAACGTGCAAAGTGAACTATTTCTAGTTTTTTCTACACCGAAGATCCGTGAGAACTAAAATTACCTCAAACTAAATTCTCAAGTCGAAAACATCAAGAGATTCTAAATACGCTTCCTTAACATTTTATTTAGATATAATTCACGGACTTCAAACTGAGTTCGCATGCTACATCATTACGATCGAGTTGAATCACGAGTGAGCGTGGAATGTCTCGGAGTCTCTTCTTGAGCTGTTTGGTATAATAGCAAACATATCGGATATGGAGACGATCTCCAGGTTGACGGGCATGACCGTTTGCTAAATATCTACACTGATAATAATCCATGCGTAAAATTACGAAAAAATGTCAAAATAACCAAACTTTTTGTAAAATAAACGAAAATTTGTATATTTTACGAAATTTTTTGTAGTTTTGACAATAATTTTGTATTTTTATGCATGGATTATTATGAGTGTATGATACTATGGCCATCATCTCATCTTGATTTGGGTAAGCGGAAATTTAGTGTGCTTATAGCTCTCGAGGGCCACTTAGCGATAGGATTACAGTCGGGTAGGATTACAGTCGGGTATGTGCGACGACTAAGAAAAGAAAAATAAGACAGTGCAGCGACTCAGTTATCTGGGAATTGAGTTCTTCGATGACCTGACTTTTTGTAGATATCTGGATGGCTTTAGTCTTTTCGGATCGAAGTTCCTTCATGTAGATTTAGGTGATACTGAGAAAAACCCAATGGGTCTTATTGAAATCCCAATTAGTCTATGAACTTGTCATGAGAACGTAATGGAAATACGAACTGCATTATACATTATTTGTCTTATACAAGAGGTGTAAGAGGAATATTTTTTCCAGAACATATAAAGTTTATATTTTTTATAAATCAATTTATTTTTTTTTAATTCAATCTGCAGCGTGTACAGTAAATGTGCCTTTAGAATTAAGCTCATCGCATCGGCATTTATATACTGAGCTCTGCTTTTTTTCTACTATTGCGTTTTAAAGGCCCTAAATATCTACCGCCTTCAGGAGAGTTATTCTAAGTCAGATTCTTAAGACGAGCCACTTTTGTCAGTCCAAAGAAACATTCCCTTTTGTTTGTTGTATCAAGATGCGGTCTTCACTCGAATCCTGTTCTCCTCTGAACGAAAGGTAATTTTGAAAACGTTCGTTAGCCGTTTGATACGGAAAGGGAATAAAACAGTGAGGCAAGATTTCGTTGTCCCTACTTTGTCTAGTACCAAAAAACTTACCGCTTCACCAACTCTTCCTGAAGAACTTTCCATAAAAACATTAACCAAATCTGATAAAGGAGGTCTCGGTGGCACCCACTGTAAATGAGCGGCATAAGCCATAATACCCAAATGTTCAACTTCCGGATTGGCTATATCTTTGGCGGTTAAAACGGGGGTAACACCCAATTTGGCACCAGCATCTATAGCCTTGCGAACATTATTCTCATAATGAAAAGGATCGGTGCTTAGTTTTTCCGGCGCTGGAGCAGGACCACCCAAGCCCTTAATAATTTCGCACATAACACGACCATCATTCCAATCGGTCTAGAAATAAAAAAAAACTTGTTATAAAGCATTTAGAACTTCTTATGCGAACTCTTACCGTAAAATTTTTAACTGGATCTCTAACTTGTGTATTAACCCATCGCATGGTAGCATTGTAGCCAGGTCCTCCCGGTTTCATAAAATATGATAAATATGTCATTCCTGACAGTTCATCCAACCAAGGAGAGGCTAAATATTCCGGCTCCAATACTTTGGGTACACCAAATTCACTTTGAGCCAAATTCATGGTAGTCGTACAATTACGTACACTTTGACTAGGATCCATTGAACGCCAATGGGGATACAAACCCGGTTTACAATAATCCAATAAGGCAGCCAAATTAACACCACTATTCCAGTCGGTTGTTAAATTTGTTATCTTACATTCGGGCAATGCGGCCTGCAACCATGCCAACATCAATTTACGTGGTGGGAATTTACTACGGCCAATTTGATAGCGTACAATCAATGACCATATAAGACCCAAAATCAATTTAATATTGCCATTGACTATATCAACATTTCCAATGTTAACAAGTTTTATGTGATCTTTTTCAATGGCATTCAATGCAGTTGTGGCATTTTCCAAATAATGATGCTGATTGGCAGGACGACGATTCCATGATGGTTTTAGGGGACGTGTCTGTAAACTTTCAACCAAAGCACACAAACATGTGCCATCACAAAAATCTGTTGCCCAATCATGAACCTGAAATTAGAAGAAAAGAAAATAAACAATTTTAGTTTAGTGTTTTTTTCTGGTGTTTTTTCTGGTTGTTATATAAGTTAGCAAAATGTTGTTTTCCAAAAAAAATTATATGAGATATTTCAAAAATTTTCGACATGTTCTGAAACAGACTTTAGATGCCTCAAATAAAATAACAAATTTTTGACGGTCATTAAATAAATAACTAATCAAAAATACCTAATGTCAGTAACAGTTGTTTTGCGTAGTTATTTTGGAAACTTTTCAAAAAACTGCAAAAAATTATGAAATGTGTGTATAAGTAAGTTTTAAATAAGTAAAATAAATGAAATATTTTATTTATTTTAATATAAAAAAAAAAAATACTAACTTTAAGCAGCGATAAAACGCGAACGACAAATAATAAAAAAAAACAATTATTTTGTCATATTCCAAAGACGACAGCAATTGTAGTCAACACAAGTGAAATTTCACTTGAGGAAAGGACGACTGACATTTCATTAAATTCAACTAACATTTGTCATCTGTTTTTTTACTGTTCAAAAAATAACTAACACTTGCAATAAAAATGAACCACATATATTAGTAAAAAATAAACAAACATTTATTTTTTTATTTTTAAAAAAAAACTACTGAAACAAATTAATGTAAAATCATAAAACAGTCATTTTATGTGGTTTGTTTTTTTAAGTGAACAACAATTTTAGTAATAAATTAAATTTGTTCAACAAATTACTGACATTTACATTAAAAATAAAGTAACTGTATTGCAATCCAAACAACTGCATATTTTAAAGCATAAGTTCCCTGAGTTCTTTAATTTCTTTTCCCTATCACATACCTAGATTAAATTTTTATTTTTTTTTTATTAATTAATAATCATATAATTACAAATTACATACTATTACCCTAACCGAACACTAGCTGCTATGGCTTTCGACGCATTGTAGCGAAAACAGACCTGTGCTTCTGGTGGGAATCGAACCCATGACCCCGCACTCATACGTTAGCACATTACCAACTAGCCTACCGGGGCGCAATTAAATTAAATTATAAACATAAACTCTTTCTTATTAGATTTTGCTGCAATATTTTCTTCCCGTTAATAACTTAGCCTATAAAATAAGTAATATGACTCTAATTGTAGTATGATATAACGTGTCTCAATGTCTGCCATTTACAATATGTTGCTAAATCACCACCAATATCTCATTAGATTTAAAAAAATTCACATTAAAATATTTTTAGAAGTTGATTTATTAAAAGTTAATTTATCATATCAAAACTCTATAATGCAATAACATGAAAACATAAAATGTTTTCGCACAAAAACGCAAAAATTTATTATCATTTTGCTACGTGTTGAAAAGTTGCAAATTAATAAACAAATACATACATTGTATTGTTAAACATAGAAACTTTCATCAAAAATTCCAACGAAATAATATAGTAGTAGAGTGTATTTAATAATAATAATAATAACAAATTCAAACATTAAGTGCTAACATAAATGAGAAATTACATATTCATATTTACTCATTTTTGAGTAGATTCAGTATAAATGGAAATGTATGGGTTACTCCGCAACAAATCTGTTTGTTGAAAGATTTTTAAAAAAAATGGTGTCATAAAACAAGTTTAGGAATTGAACTGCTAAAGATCAGGTGGAAAATCAATCTGAAATAGTAGATAAAATAATGAATGCATTCAATAATATATTACTGATCTACTTCAACTTTAGAATTTTCTCCCATTTTTATATATAGACCCGCTTTAAGGCCAAACTATATTAAAAGTAGTTGAATTAAGTGAATCAGCAATTGTATTAAAGTTAATTGTAGCGCCCATATTTAGCTTAAGTCAACTTTCGTAATGTTCCATCTCTATTAATTTGGTTAATTTGTAATCAACACTCATCGTACCCAACTTAATGAAATTAAAAAAAAATGTCAATCACTCAAGAGGAATTAAAAAAATAACAAGTACAAAATAAAACCATTAATACAGGTAAAAAAATACACAAGTCTTACTTGCGGATCTGACGAAAATTTTAAAATTTATGTAAGTAAATATTAGCTTTTTTCAATTTGGAAAAAATATAAAGCAAAATTTGGAACAAAGTTATAGGGAACTCACATAGACAAGTTAATCTCTTAAAAATTGGATTAACTGCTTAATCAAGCACTAAGCAAGATTAAGCTATATTTCATTTTCTGATTAACAGTTACTGTAAATTTTTTGTCTGACTTAGACTCTGTATTATACTACTAATTGTGTTTAAAAGAGAAACAAGCGAACCGGCGTAAAATCGGCTGCGAGCCACCGATTTTTTTTTGCGGTTTTAGGCCACCGCCGTTTTAAACGGATTGCATCGGCTTAAAATATGAGCCAGCTAAAACGATAGCCGCCGAGTTTTAGATGCGCCAACAATTTTTTAATTAAAGCATAATGGACCAATTTTGTTACCGTTTTAATCAGTCACATTGGGTTGTGTAAATTTAAAAGAAATTGGTTGTAAAAAGTGTTAAAAAAGAACTAAAAAACAAATATCACAGAAATAAAAAATGTGAATTAAAAATTTGTATTTTTACTTTACTTAAAGTAAAAAATTTTTTTTAAGGATTATCAGTTTTTTTCTTTAAAAAAATTTAATGATTTTTATATTTTTACTCTGATTTGTATTATTAACACCCAATTTAATTGAGGGCGAGTAACTTTTCTTAAAAAATTACCTGAGTTCATCTACAACCATAAATATTTCCATATAAATTTGACATTCATAAATGTGGTTAAGCCCTAAACTTTGCTTATTTTAAGTTAAATCGTTATAATTAATCACTTATCATATCCTTGGAAGCATTTTTTCTCATGTTTAAATACACTTAGAATACTATTTAAGTAAATAACACTGCAAATGTAGTTAAAAAGAGATGAAATTTTACTTAAAGAAAGGACGACTTATATTTCAGTAAATTCAACTAACATTGTCATTTGTTTTTTACTGTTCCCAAAAATGAACCACAATTGTAGTAAAAATGGACCACATATGCAGTAAAAAATAAACAAACATTTATTTGTTTATTTGTATAAAATGAATGTAACATCATAATACAGTAATTTTAATGTGGTTTGTTTTTTAAATGAAGTACATATGTAGTCAGAAATTCAGTTAAACAACAAGTAAAACAACTCCAATATTTACAGAAGAAGTTCCCTGTATGTATTTTCTATTTTACTCTAAACAACGACTTACATTTCAGTAAATTCAACTAACATTGTCATTTGTTTTTACAGTCCAAAAAAATTAACCACAATTGTAGTAAAAATGGACCACATATGCAGTAAAAAATAAACAAACATTTATTTGTTTTATTTTTTTTTAATAGAAAAAAAACACTACTATATAAAATGAATGTAAATGAATGGTTTGTTTTTTTTAAATGATTTACTTATATAGCCAAAAATTTAATTTCTTCTACAAATGACTGTTTTTCCACTTAAAAATAAGGATTACTGTATTACAGCTCCAATAACTACAAATATTAACAGAAGAAGTTCCTGTTTTACTTTAAATAAATTTGGTTGTCAAAATCAATAGAAATTCTCGTTTTATTCAAACTAAAAAGTAAATTAAAAAGTTCGGCTACGTCTTCTGTCGAATATTGAAAATTTGGCCAAAATTCGACTACGGCTTCGACCAAAAAAATGAGTTTTGTCGGACATTATTGATTACTAATGAGAAATTAAATCTGAAAAAAAAATTAGCAATATTATCACTAGATTTGAACTAAAAATCATAAAGTTAACAACAGTTAAAAAAAAAAAAAGCATTTTGAGCCGATAATTCAGCCGCCGGCGGTTTTTTTATACATAAACGCCTAACCGCCGCCGCCGTCCAAAATTTAGGGTGGACTTGTTTCTCTGATGTTCATATCTGTATTTTTCTTTAAGTTCGGTTGGCAACGCTAACAAAACAAACATAAAAATTCAGATAAAAATTGGCTTTAAGAAGCCGCTAACATCATGCTGGTTTCTCTTATGCGAGCTCACTATCGGCGCCACCTTGGTATTTTAAACTGCCAGAGTTAATCTTTTAATTTAATCAAGTTAGTCAAAAAATGCATATTTAAACGACGAAAATTAAAAAGGTGAATTAACGTTAATCAAGTATATTAATTTCGCAGGCTGAACTCCTTGTTAACAGACGGAAAGTCAATTGTGGTTAAAACTTTATAATTTTTTGAAAAAATTTGATATTTAATTTGATAAATTATTATAAAAAAAAACATGCAGCAGCCCATATGTATTGTGTTTACAGAACTTAAAACTAATTTATTATAATGAAAATGCAATTCTTAAATGTTTATACTGTGAGTGGAAGTATGAAAAAGTACGAAAAAGCTAAATATTTTAAAAAAAGTAAAGATAAAATGCTTATTTAATTTGGCAACATGATTTGAATAATAATTGTTTTACTAATTTCAGAATAATACATAAAACAAATTCTAAGTAAAGAAAAGTTTTTGTATTATTGAATAAATATGTAATTAGTAGTAGAAACTGATTGAAATATACATACATACATGTAGATATATAAAGCCTTCCAATCCAACTGCCCCCAAAAATGATGTCGGATTAATGTCCAACTAACAATATTTACTGTCAAGTTTTTATTGCCTCAACAGGAATTTGGTGACAACTTCCAAAAGTTCGATAGACCGAGTTTGTTTTCTGAGTGTAACTACCGACATTTCCAAATTAAAAATTTGTTAATGTTAATCTAAGAAATTCGCTTTCTCTCAAATTCTTGTGTCATTTTTGGTAAAACGTTTGAAAGGGTTAATCATGTCCGATGAAGTTTATAAATTCTATAGCTAAATAATCTTAGGTGTGCATAATGAGCAAAACAAATAAAAGAGCAAATTTTTTCAACATTTTGATTTTGACAATTTTTTATAAGAATGCGCTTTTTAAATAAATAATTTTCGGCAGCTGATCGGCACGGCTTAAAGTTAAAAAAAAAAAAAATAGAATTTATTAATTTGCAACCAGCGAGAACTAAACTGGGGTGTAATGTATAAAAATCCACATATCCTAAATTTAAATAATATTTATTGTCAAGAGAGTTTTGTAATAATAATTTGGAAAAATTAAGAAAAAATATGAGGGCGGATTAATAAGTCCGTGACTTTTCGAATTTCACTTGTACACTCACAAGAACTTTTCCATAAAAATCAACAGTTATTTAAAAGTTTAATCGGTAAAGTTGTTTCAATGGAATATACAGTTAAATTAACTAAGAAATATATTTTTTAACGTTCTGTCTGTTGTTCAACAAAAAAAATAAACAAAAAAACGGACTTTCCGTAATAGTTTAAATATTCAGTTAAAATTTTCTATTCAAAAAAAAAGTTGTTATGTTATATTGAGTATTGAAATAAACGAAAACAATCTATTGTTTTTATGGATTTTGTCAGTTAATTTTTCAACAGTTGAAAATAAACTAAAAAATACAATTGTTTTAAACGAAAAGTAAGTAGTCCTGTTTTTAACTGATTTTCAGTTGATTTAATGGTTATATTCAGTAGTCTTTACGGACAAAATATTGTGAGTGTAGTTATATGAAACACAGCACTGCCAACATCAAGTACCACCTGTTAGTAGACTACTGTCAAATTTTGAGCAAGTTCCGTCATTTACTTTGCGTTTAACTGCTGTTCAAAACATACAATCTCGAGGATTTTTTAAAAATTGAAAAAAATGAATTTCGACTGCTCATTAAACATTATTTTTGCGAAAAAAACCGTCAATCAAACCAAGGAAATACTACTACTCTGCATCATCGCTTTCAATGGTAAAAAAGTGGTTTACTGACTTTCGTTGTGGTCGCACAAGTACAAATGACGCTGAAAGTTCTGGACGGCCAATTGAGGACAATACACCCGAAAATGTCGAAAAAATCCACGATATGAAGTAGTAGTAAAAGTCGAATAGTAAAAGTGAGTGAGATTGTTAATGCCATAGGCATTTCATATGGCAGTGTGGTTTTGATTTAAAATGATCAGTTGGGTTTAAGAAAGCTGTCTGCAAGATGGGTGCCGCGTATGCTCTCAATTACCATGAACGTAATCGTGTGACAACTTCAAAGGATTGTTTGAAGTTGTTTAACCGCAATTCGAATGAGTTTTTCCGGCGTTTTGTAACTGTGGATGAATCGTGGACCATTACAACACTCCGGAGACCAAGCAGCAGTCTAAACAATGCGTTTCTCCGGGTGAACCGGCTCCGAAGAAGGCCAAGGTAAGTTTGTCTTCCAATAAGGTGATGGCAACTGTTTTATGGATGCACGGGGGATAATCTACATCGATTACCTTCAAAAGGGAAAAACAATCAACGGCGAATATTATGCCAACTTATTGGACCGATTTAACGAGGATTTAAAAAAAAAACGACGCCATATGGCCAAGAAAAAAGTTCCTTTGTATCAAGATAATGCACAGGTGCACACTTGTGCAGTCTCAATGGCAAAATTCCATGAATTTTGTTACGAATTTTACCTCATCCGCCATATTCTCCTATTTCCAAACCTAAAGAAATGGCTCGGTGGAAAGAGATTTAGCTCCAGCGATGAAATTATTGATCAAACAAATGCCTATTTTATGGACCTCGAAAAATCGTTTTTTTTGAAAGGTATACAAAAATTGGAGAAACGTTGGACTAAGTGTATTGAGCTAAAAGGAGATTATGTTGAAAAAAAAAAAAATTTTTTGCAAAAAAAACTGTGTTTTATTCAAAAAGTCACGGACTTATTGATCCGCCCTCGTATATTACTAGTTCGGAATAATTAGTGTAATTGATAACTTAATTTATTTAAAACCATACTAAAGGCACTCTACGTATAGCATGCTACTTCTTTTTTAAACACGTACAATTTTTAGCGGGACATCCCTGAGTTGGATTGAGATTCATGAAAAAAAATTTTCTAATTTTTTCCGATTTTAAAAAAGCCCATATAATGCTTATAACTATAATTACAAAATAATTTTTGCTGTTTTTTCTAATATTAGAAACATTTTTTTTAAATTTTATAACTATTTTTAACTGTGTTATGAAAAATTAAGAGATTACTTAATTGATTTAAGAGAAAAATTGTGTAATACTATTTTGTTAGTGCTTCACAACTATAATTACATATAAGGGTAAAAAAAGAAGAATTTCAAATAAAGACAAATTAAGGAATTTTTTTTATTTTTTTATTAATTAATAATCATATAATTACAAATTATATACTATTACCCTAACCGAGCACTAGCTACTATGGCTTTCGGCGCGTTGTAACGAAAACAGACCAGTGCCTCTGATGTGAATAGAACCCACGATCCCCGCACTGATAAGCCAACACGCTACCAACTAGCCTACCGGGGTGGGGTGCTCAATTAAGGAATTATTTTGGGTTTTTATGCAATTTTAATCAATTTGCAATAAAATGCCGCGTGATTCATATCTAAGTGATCTAAAACTTGATATTGAAACATCCACTACAAGGAGTTAACAAATTTTTATCAAAAGTCAAAATTTCGAAGAAAAATAATAATTTGTCTTCCAAATACATTACGGTATTCAAAATTATCGGTAATGTATCGGGATTTTAAACTAGTTATTCATAAGTTTTATTATTTTATAATCTTGTGGTATATGTTTTATAGAAAAATTGTTTCTTTATAGAACATTTTAGAATCTGAATTGTTTACAGAGAAAATCCCTTTATTTAAAACAATGACACTTGTTAATAACCCACATGGATATTTGATATTTTTACTAATGGTGCGACACTGAAATATGATTTTTATCTTATCTTATATGGTAAAAACAATAAAAACAAAAATAATGAACAAAAAAAGTGAACAAATTGCAACAACTCATAATTGTATCATAATAAATTAATTTTATTGAAATGTGTCATGTCAACAGCATGCAAACATTATATAAACATACAAAAACCCACACAAATACACACCGATACACAGCCAAATACAAACACTCAACTATAATTACACATATAATTATAACAATAACACAGTCACATAAATTTGTGGAATATATACGAGGAATAACAATTGTTGCAAATATTAAATATTGTGTATTTTAAATCTGTCCCAAATTTAAGAGAAGTATTTTGTTATATCATAAGAAAGGGGAACTTAAAAGACATATTTATCATATAATAAAATTTAATACCAATATATATTCATTACTACTAAGGATATATCTACACTTCTGAAGATATAAGAAAAAAGATTTTTTTGCAAAAGGAAACAAGTTCCTTAACCCTCTAACGGGTAAGGCTGCATCAGGGCATTCATTTAAAAATGAATACATCCGATAGAATACAAAATTTACTAAATGATTTGCGAAGTATTTTTTCGTGTACAGTGCTGCACGGTTTGGAAGCGAGAAAGATTCAAAATCAAAATTTCGTAATATTTAAAAAAAAATATATTCCCGGTTAAAAATGTTCATTTAGGATCATATATATTTTTATCTGATCATATATGGTCATCCATAGTCGTACATACTAAAAAACTTAACATACTTTTCGTGGAAAAATTCATATATTATTTTATATGGTCATCCATATACATTCATACAATACATCAGACTAATTAATTAAATGGACTAATTAATTAATAAACTGGTCTGGGCTTCTGTGAGGCTGACTTCAATGTACGCAAATGCTTCCATCTTCCTGACCATAATACCGTACTACAGGCGGAGGTCATCGCGATTAGGGAGTACATTAAGCAGGTGAATATCATGGGCTTGACCGATTATATTGTGATTTTCACTGATAGCCAATTGGCTATCCGAGCTCTATCTACGGACTCTGTGGAATCAATGACGATACTCAGGTGTAAAGGGGAAATTAACGATTTCTCTGCACGGGGACGCATTGAGATTATATGGGTGCGGGACAGTGTGGTATAGCGGAGAACGAAATGCCTAATGATTTGGCTAGGGGAGGATCTTCTGGTTGATTGGGCTGACACCATTCATAGGACCATCTGGGAGAATGCGGGTGTTGGCAGGACCACGGGTATTCTCTGCGGCAACCCGGACAGGGACAAGACGATGGAAATTCTGAATCTCAGTAGGAAGGAACTGAGTCTTTTGATGGGAATCCTCACGGGACACTCGACTCTAAGGGCCCATCTCCACCGTAATGGTAGGGCGGACTCGGGAGTTTGTAGGACCTGTGGGGAGGACGAAGAGACTTTGGAACACTATCTCTGTGAATGCCCGGCATTTTCCGGGATCCGTGTCGAAATACTATCCAGTGACCCAATATCCACACTGGGGTATCTTAGGGGCATAGGATGGAAGAGGTTGAGGAATTTTGTCAGTGCGACGGAGTTCCTGAGGTAGGAATGTGACATTGTTTAGAGCCACAACAAGCCGACATTCTGGCTTAAGTGTAAGTCCTCAGGGACTTGAGTCGGATTAGGGAAGCATTTCCCTTCTCCGAATCCTCTTTTCGACCTAACCTAACCTAACCCTAATTAATTGATGATGTCAATTAATTAGGGTTATTGATATCAATTTCATTGATATCAATTGTAATGAATCAATTAAAGGAAACAAATTACAACTGCCAAAATGCAAATATGATAGGTCTGGGAAAGATTCCGAGTGATTCGTTTTTTTAAGTAAAAAACCACAGGGTGTCTCAATTATTTGTTTACCCAAATATGTAAGTGAAAATAACTATTTAATCACTCCGATAATAGAATGGAACATTGGTCCAAAATGGAACGATATGGAATGAAACGGGGAACGTGTGGAATCTGAAGACTTATTGTCAAAAGTTGCGCTGTTTGTTAAAGTTTGCAAAAATTTTGTCCGTTTTGCGATATATCGCGTAGTTTCCAAAATTACGATCCATTTTACAAAATGCCCATATTTTAAAATGGTCAGTATCTCCGAAAAACTGTTTAATAAGAAAACAATATTATTTATAAGGCCGAATTGCGAAAAAAATGATGGGTATCAAATGTCAAGACAAACATTCTGTTTGTTATCGCATCGGAACGAAATATTTGCCAATAATACTACATTTTAAACAACTTTAAAATAAAGTATAATACGATTAGCAATATTAATATTATAAGTTTTTTAAACAGAACCTTACAGAGAGCAATTCCATATGAAAGCGATCACCTTTTGGACGACCCCTCTCCGATTTTAAAATAAATAGTCTCAATCGATTGCCCAGCAAAAAATAATGTACCTACATATTTTTTTTTTTTTTTATAGTGACTGGTTTAGTGGTGGTGTGCACCACTGTCATGTGACAAAATTGAAGAATTATTCATAAGGGACCTCATTGAAAGTTGTTTAAAAAAACTACTAAAGCGATCGCAGCGAGTGATAGCTCGTTGGAAAGGTATTGAATCAGGCTTTAATTAAAAATAAAATTTTCCTAATTTTTCTCAGAAATTTACCTTTTTTCCCATGAAAATTAAATTTTCCCATGAAAATTAAATTTTCCGATTTTCCACAGAAGCTCCTAAATTTTCCGGCTAATTTTATTTTTTTTGGATTCCTCATAATTTTTGCTTTAAGAATCAGCAATAAAAAAATGGGCCCCGACTCCTTGTTTGGACAGGAGAAGAGCATTTAAGAGACCACCTTGTTCTCATTGTTTTTATATTTTTTATAATTGAATTATTTTTAATTATTTAACAAGAAAAATTAGGAAAATTTTATTTTTCAATTAAAGCCTGATTCAGTACCTTTCGAACGAGCTATCACTCGTTGCGATCGCTTTAGTAGTTTTTTTTAAACAACTTTCAATGAGGTCCCTTATAAAGAATTCTTCAATTTTGTCACATGACAGTGGTGCACACCACAACTAAACCAGTCACTATAAAAAAAAAAATATGTAGGTACATTATTTTTTGCTGGGCAATCGATTGAGACTATTTATTTTAAAATCGGAGAGGGGTCGTCCCAAAAATTTGCCAATTTTTATCGTTTTCATATGGAATTGCTCCAGATAAAATGTGAATTACTCAAAACAATTTTTTTTTCTTTTTTATTAACAAAGTTATAATTTTCAATTTAATAGTAAATGTAATTATTATTTTTTGCCTTAGAAGTTTTAAATGAAAGTTGAAACTTACAATTCAACAATTTATACTAATTGAACGCATTCAGTATTTCATATCTTTATCTGTGAGGTTCTGTTTAAATAACTTATAATCTTAAATTTTTCCACAATGTTTTAATTTAAGTAACGATTATACTTTTATTCGCATTTCATAAGATTAACAATAATTACTGAAATACATTTTTTATTTTTGGATTTATTTGTAAAAAATTACAGTTTTAAATAATGGTACTCAATAAAATTTTAATATAAATCTTTATGATAAAAATTAAGAATTTAAGTTGTTTACAATCGCTCTTTAAAATGGGGTTATAAAACTGATTAGATACACAATTTTTATATGTTTCAAAATCTGTCCTGTCATATACATTCGTCCATATATTAGTCAAATATAATTCCTTTTTGAACATATACTCCAAATATGGCCCTCTTTGGCGAATATGAAATAATATATACTTCCATATATGTCTATATATGTGCACCATTTTGAAATCACATATACCTCCGTACATGACCATATATGAAAAATATATGCCCATATTTGTCCGTATAGGCAACAACATATGTCCATATATGAACTTTTTAACAATCTATGAATTTAAAAAATTTTCTACACTTTGAGGCAAAATATTTAAAAAAAAATTTTGTATGACATGAATAACCTTTTGGTTATTGATTATTATATCGGTTTAAAGTTTCAAGCGAATTAAAATATTAAAATTAGATTTTTTGCTTGGATTTAGATAAAATACATCAATATATAGATCTCATTGTGCTTATCACATTTCAAAATATATATTGCACCAACAAAAAATATAAAAAATACACTAAAAAATGTTTGATAATATATTAAAACTTAAAAATTAAACAGCGATTATTTTGGAAAACACGCATTTTTTCGGTTTTTAATACTTTTAATTGGGTTAAGAGTTACTTATTTACTTAAAATTCACAATATTAAACATTTTTTATAAGGATGTTTTTTGCGGTTATAAAAAGTTTGTTTGCTCCTTAATATTTAAAGCTTTTAAATTTTCGCAGTGCGCCCTGGTAGGATAGTTGGTAGCGTACTGGCTTAACAGTGCGGGGGGTCTCGGGTTCAATTCCCCCCAGAGACACTGGTCTGTTTTCGCTACAATACGCCGAAGGCCATAGTAGCTAGTGCTCGGTTAGGGTAATAGTATATAATTTGTAATTATATGATTATTAATTAATAAAATAAAATAAAGATAAATTCTCCCAGAATTATACAGATACAGCGTTTAACTGTCGCAAAGCGAAATGTGTTTGGAAAAAACTGCCGCTTTACCCGCTAGAAATAGAAAACATAAAGTTTTTTTGCACTTCATTCATTTATACCGTCGTGAAAAATCGAAAAAAAATAATTAAATTTTGAAAAATTTTTAAAGAAGTTAATAAATTTTTTGCGTTTAAAATTTTAAAATATACCTCAAACTGCATAAAATTTATTAAATACAGTTCTCAAAACTCAATTCCATTAAATGGCTCAAAATCCCAACGGAAAAAGCTGCGAAAGTTTAAAAATCGAAAAAATTTTCACAAAGCAGTGATATAGAAATTTTTCCCAAAGCAGTGATATGAAAACTTCGTTTTTCGTGAATGCATCTTGTAAGTCTAGAGACTCCATTTTGTATTGGCTTGGATGTAAAAGTTAAAAACTCTTAGCACAAAAATAAAATTAATGAAAAATTTCAAGTAATTTTTGAAGTTTAGGTGAAGCCTTTTCAACGTGAAGCTTTGCATGCCATAGCTTTTAATTATAGTCTACCTATCTAACCCTGACCTCTGCTCTTGAGTTAGTTTTTAAGATTCACCCTAATCCTATTTTGGGTCATATCGCCTAAAGTAGGAAACAATACAAATTTTTGTAGAAAAAGTTGTTGTTAATTTTCAAGATGAGGACACGGTAAGACATTTATTTCAAAACAGCCCCCTTGCCCGTTAGAGGGTTAAATTTTATTTTCATGCAATCGGTAGTAATTTTTAAGGTCTAAGATGAATAAGTACCTTTTATTTTTCTTTATTTTTTCTTTCTCTAAATTAAGGTTTTATTTTCAATTATAATCTTGAATTACCCTTCGAACAAGAAATAGCCTTCGCCATTGTTGGACTGACGTTAGTTATTACACGTTCAGACAACATCAAATATACCATACGTTGTGGATGTTATTGTAACCGCATAACTTTCCATTATAGTTAAAAATTTTATTAATTTTTTGCAGTTTTTTATTATTTTTTAATTCCAACCGACTTTCTGCTATACTTTCAAATGAATAAAACATTAATTTGTTTTAACACATAACAAAACAAAAATATATCTTAGAAAAAATATATAAAAACAAAAAAAAAATCCGACATAGTTTCCCATGATTTCAATCATAAATTAATTTTATAACGTTTCTGTTACACATTTTCTTTCCACCCATAAAAATTCTCACATAATTTTAAGAAAAAATAAAATTAACATTTTTGATGTTAATTTCCTTGTACAAATAATGTCATGCTTTATTAAATAATTTCAAATTAAATAATATTTTATTTTGCAACACAGTAGGTTATGTAAAAAATAAATACAAAAAAAAAACTGGCATATAATAAAAACGTTATTTTAAACATATAGTAACGAAATGTGCTAAAATCTCAAAACTTATTAAACATGTTGTGAAAAATATTTTGTTTTGACTAGTTCCTATCCGGATTTTATTCTTGGCTAAAGAAATCGCTAGGGGACAATGTTCTCAGAACTGTGTTAAATAAGTTTTGGGATTTTAGCACATGTCATAACTATGAATAGTAACGTTATTTCGAACACTGCAAAGGAAACTACTGAAGACCGAAACAGTAAAGTTTTAATGATATTTGAAAATAAGGCTTTCCCGCTACAGAAAACAGTAAATCGAATCAATGTCAAATTTACAGTCTTTATTCTAATATATGATACAAATAAAAACTGGAACAAGTTTATTGTTTTTTTCTTCAAAGAAGTACAAAATACTGGATTTTGAAATTTACTAGACATTTTTTTTAATAGATATTGTTACTGAAAATCAAAGAAAAAAATTCAGAACTAAACTTAGAATACTATGTAGCCAAAGACCACTGCAAAAGTAGTTAAAAACAAATGAAATTTCACTTTAAAAAAGAACGACTTACATTTCAGTAAATTCAACTAACATTGAAATTTGTTTTTTTACTGTTAAAAAAAGAAACTACAATTGTAGTAAAAATGAACTACATATACAGTAAAAAATAAACAACAATTGTTCTATTTTTTTTAATAAAAAAAAAACTACTGTAAAAAAATAATATAAAATCATAATCCAGTAAATAGCTGTGGTTCGTTTTTTAAAATGAACTGCAATTGTTGTCAAAACTGAAATTGCTTCTACAAATGACTGGTTTTGCACTATATATATAATATAATTAACACAAAATTTTGTTTATATATACTAAAAAAATATGCATTAAACAAACCTCAAAAAACAGTTTCTCTTAAAACCAGTTGGCTTATAAAATTTAGCAGATGTTGGTATTGCTTTAGTCTATATGGCCGTTGGGTTAAAACCTAATAGTTATAACGTTGTGTTTAAGTACTTTAATACAAAATATTAATAACCATTACAAAAGAAAACATCGAAGTTTTTTCATGTTTTTGCAGGAAATTTTGAAATTAATTTATATACAAGGCTATGTGAAAGGCGTGCCAAGTTTCTTGGCAATCGCTTTGTCTCCCCTTCGGACATTATGAAGATTTTGCCTAATAGGATTATTGGCTTTATAGGTAGCTTGAATCTTTAGGGTAACTTTAGGCAGCACAAAAGACCTAAGTTGGTCGCGGTGCATAGTGCCATAGAATCTAATCTAATCTAAATATACTAATTATAAACGGTGCTAAATCATATATAAAAGTGATAACATTTTTTTAATTCAATTTCACTGTATATATTTATATATAATGATAAGTTTCTCCATATATAATTATATATAAAAGTGATAGAAGTATTTTTGATTAATTGTACCATATACACTTACATATGATATGGTGGAATATATGGTCATATATAGATCTTTATCTATTTCATATGATCAGATCTACAAGATATACAACATACGATGCAATGATACATGATAATATATTATTACAAATGTTCATTAACTTAGTATAATATATGAACATAGATATATTGTAATAAATTGCCGCACATATAAGCATATATAATGATATAAAGATGTATATGAGTACTAGGGTGGTCTTTCGTTGTATGGGCGAAAAATAAAAATGAGATTTTGAGTGCATCCCAACCTTAAAATATTAGTTAGGGTGTCAAATAGGCCACGCAAAAAATTAGAGTTCTAGCATATCCGTAATACTTGGCTTATTTAATACTTGAGATGTGTTTAATAAAATGCTTGACAGCAAACACTAGGTTTTTGATTTTTGTTGAATAAAATTTTCAAAAATGCAAAAAAGTCACTTTGAGGTACACCCAAAATATTTATTATTTTTTTTGACACAAAGTTAGGGTAAGTTAGCGATTTTCTAGGAAAGTAATATTTTTTATCTGAGTAGTTATGATTAAAACAAACACAAAAATTATTTTATATTTTTTTAATTTTGAAGAAAAAAAAATCTGTAATTTTTTTTTTAAATTATGCCCATTTTGCCAAGGGGCCCGATTTTCAAGGGCTATGCGGGACATCTTATGCTAGAACTCTAATTTTTTGCATGGTGAATTTTTGTACCCAAAAAAATATTTTAAGAGGGGGGCAGCCCCAAAAAATAAGGACCACCCTAATGAGTACACATAACCTTTTTTCATCGGGAAGATATGTCACATAAAATATACATTCGCATATATCATATATGTTATATATGAGAATGTATTACATATATTCCCCATGAAAAAAGTTTATGTGTCATATACGGTGACATATAAGCTATATAATTTAATATAAAATATTATATAATATCTTATGAACATTTTTTTGCTGTGTTATATAATATATGCTTATATATGATGCCATATGTGTAATGCAATTCAAGATATAATTTTATATGACATTGAATGATGTCAGATATAATTATGTAAGATTAAATATATGACTCAAGATTAACAATTTAGTTTTTGATATGATTATATATGGTCCAACGTCATTAATATTTTCCATACACATAATATATAACTATGTACTGTTATATATAATCTCATACTTAATTATATATGCGCATAATTTTTATGTTATTCAAAATTATATATTTCATGGGATTTAAGTAGATTCAATTAAATCTCAAAATATCTTATTCGATCCAAAAAAAATTACTTGCCATTTTGGATCTAATTGGATCCAAATAGATCTAAATAGATTCAATGGTATATTTTGGGATCTACCAGGATCTTAAATAACATATACTTGGATCCCCCAATTTTGAGATTAATTTTGATCTAGTTTAATATTACTGGATACCACAATTTTGAGATTAACTTGGATATGATTAAATATCGATCTATAAAATGGGATATTATATTATGAAATAGGATATTTTTTATATTTAAGATACAATTTTTTTTATCGGGTTTGAAAAATTTTGTTAATGGCAAAAAATGCGGTACTCCGTCTAGAGCTGATCACCACGAGATTTTTTTCATCTTCTCTTAAATTTATTAAGATTTAGTGTTTTCTATTTGTAATAGTAACATTTAATTATGATCTCAAACCTGGCAATTCAAAATGAAATGCAAAAAACCATTTTTGGTTTATTTATTTAAGAGTTTTTGATATTTTTAATTTAACCCTAATTGTCGTTATATTTATGTTAAAATTATAAATAAGTTAAGTTTTGTGTTACTTATTACACTGTGCAACTTGAAAAATAAAACGAGAGTACCGACCATTGATTCTAAATATTTCTTCCACGCTGATTTTATTGTCGTACCCAGTTTTTTTCACTTATTGAAAAGATTTTTCGCAAATCTGCATTAAGGAGTTTACTTGCTTTAGAAATTAATAAAAATGTTTATAAATTTTTTAATTCAGAAGAATTCTTTTTGCGATAGAAAAAAATACAATATTATATATTATTCTAAAAATTATAATTTAGAATTCGGATTACCATGACAAACCTAGTAACCATTTCATTAAAGACCATATTTTTTAATGGCAAAATCGGGTGCCATCTTTGAACCCCTGTTACTCATTTGAGAAAAAAATTGTAATTTTGTTTCACACACGAATAAATTCTTTATTTAGTAGCCAGTAAAATAGTAAAATCCAAATAACTGGTTGCAGAACAACTTATACTGTATTATAACAGGTTCTAATTTCTGTTCTGCAACTGGTTCTTTTTATATGGAGTTTGTGCTATTTGCAATAGGCTCTTTACCTCCAAACTAGAACAGGTTACTTTAGAACCGGTTCTAGAACCAGTTATTGAACTGGTTCTGGGACAGTAAAACCATACATTTAACTCCCAGGAACATGTTCTAGAACAGGTTGGAAGGTAATCTGTTTTAAAAAATTTTGATGGGTCCATAACATATCCAGATTTTTAAATTTCTGATTTGCATTATATTGGTATGAGGGTAAACCCAAAAATTAAAAAGGCACCCAAAAATATCGGTTCCTAGCCTAAAATTTAAAAATATCGTTACATTAGGGACTTCATTATTTAGTTCTCTACAAAACAGTAGAAAACTATTGAAAATCGGTCCACCCGGTAAGTCTGCTCGATTTTCAATTTCTTGTTTTAAGACAAAACCATTTAAAGTAATAGCTGTAACTTTTTTATTTTTACGATTTTTTTCTCCAAAATTTTCATAGCATATAGAAAAAAGTGGAAAGCTTTTACAATTTATCATCACATCAAATCATTTTCTTTGCATAAACAAAAAGACAAATCCGATCAATTATTTCCTATAAAAAATAAAGTAGAAAAAGGTGTGGTTCGTGAGAAAACGCGAAATGTCATTAAAATTCATACGACAGCATAGCGAAGAACGATGACCTATAAGTATAAGTTAATCTCTATTGCCCGCAATGTCAACCGATATATACCTACCAGTGCTTAGATATTTACTGAATTTTGTTCGGGTACGTGGTTGGTATCTAAGCACCGGTAGGTATCTATTGCTTGAAATTACGGGTATAATTAGTTTAATTAGTATAATATGTAATTAGCTTAGAAAATGATGTACACCAAAATTCAGCAAAAAATGTTGATATTTGGGAAATTTATTTTAACAAACAACTTCATAATAGTGAATGTCTACAAATATTTTCAAATTTTATTTCAGAAATGTTCACACATTTGTATGAAACTCAAAATAAAATTTGAAAATATTTTGCAGACATTCACTGTAATGAAATTGTTTGTTTAAATAACTTTCGCAAAAAATATTAATGCTGTGATCGATTGCAAAATGAGATGATACATTTTGAAAAAATAGCAAAATATAGCAAACACTGAGAAAAAAACGAGTATTTACCCGAATGTTAATGAAGGTATTTTATGTATTTACAATAAAAAAAAAAACTAAGATAAAATATTTGATTTTAAACACTTTATGTATAAAAAAACTGCGTTAAGACATGTAAAACTTTAATGCATTTTTCCGAAAAATCTGGCCCATAAGTGAAAAAATGGAGCACGCCATTAAAATCAGAGGGAATGAAATATTTACGATCAATTGTCGGTACTCTTGTTGTGGATTTAAGGGTCCATTTTGTAGCGCTGTGTTATTATGAAGTTAACTTTTTTCTATACTTCATTTGCAATTATTGTTACGATTTATTTATTGTACTTTAACATACCATTTTAGTATTTATTAACACTTTTTTATTATTTTATATTTTTTTAACACCCACATATTTATTCTATGAGTATGCAATTGACCGAGTTTATTTTATATAAATAAAAAATATAAAAAAAAATATTTAAAAAAAGACACTAGAAACAAACGGTTATAAATTCCATAAAAAAAATTATTAATACAAATAAAGTATGAAGTCATATCAATTTATTTACATTTATTAAGTGATTTTTTTTGTATGTAAGTATGCAATTTTCATGAAAAAAAAACAACAAAAAAATTAAAAAAAAAATAATGAATGTCAGTTTTAATTTCTGAATTGGGAGTAAAAAACTAAACAATAAATGAAATAATAACTATAATAAAAGTTAGTCTGAATCCATGCAGCGCTCCGCAAAAGTTTCTCACTGATAAGAGTAACTCAAACGTGAAATTTTTCTCCGAGCGGACGATGCACAGTGGAAGATTTTACTATTCTAGTTAGACAAAATTCTATATCTTAGAAAATAATAAAGCTAGAGTCATAAAATTTGGTGGACAATGTTCTCGGACCATGGTGCAGCTTTGATAAAAAAAATGGGCATAATTTGACAAATGCCACACCCACCACCCATATAATTGCAGAAATGTGCGTATGATACGATTAATGTTGAAAAGCACTGGATGATTAAATAGGAACTAAAAACCATTAATTTGTACAAAAAAGGAGCGTCTACTACAAAAGGAGTATACTGCCTTTAAAAATATTTCGTTTGAAAACTTAAATATGCATTGGAATATTTAAAATAAATACTTACGAGTTAGAAATGACAACAAATGCTTAATTTTTCGTTAATGAAAAACTATTTAAATTTTTATTATCTTTAAAATAAAAAATATATTACAATGTACACACAAATTAAAATAATTTATTAAATTTCATGGTTGGCATCAGGTACTTCTGGCTTCTCTAATAATTCAAGTACTTCATGTTTCAATGCGGATTTTGTATAAACTGTAGGTCTGCGCAAACTGTTGATATATGGGTCTGACGATATTAAAAGTCTATTTATTAAATCTGTATTTGTGTCAATTCTAGAAGTTTTTCGCGTGAAGTATTCCCAACATTTTCGTTGGTGTTTATTTCTTGCATCTAACGCCTCCTCCGACGATTGTCCAATAGAAAGAATGCATTCATCAATAATTTGTTTTGAATGCCATGAAACTTTATGGACAGTCACAGGCATACAGTACCACGAATATTCTTTCAAATGAAGTTATTATTTTTCCACAAACATAGTCAGAGAAAATACTTTACAAGTTTTAGGAACGTATTTACACGATTTATGAAGAGGAGAAACTAGCTAAACTAACTAAAAAAAAATTAGAAAAATAAGTTTACCGATAAAAAGTTATACTCATTTAAAGATGCTTAATTTTAAACAAGTTTTATTGGCATTTTAAATTTATTCATAGATGTTCAAGTTCAAAGTACCGTTATTTTGTTACTGTTGATAAATAAGTCGAAACTTTTTGCATTTTCCTACTCAGTAAGGAGTCCTCTTTCATTATTGATTAAAATATTTATTAAAATTGAAAGTCAAAAAACGGAATTTTGTCCAGCTAGATTGGCCAAATTTTACACCGTGCGATGTCTTCTGTCTCCACATTTAATCGCAAATTAAGGTTTTGCAAAAAATGGAAAATACAAAAAATTAATATGAAACTATATTTCTATTATATAGTTTGTTAAAACTACAGTCTTCACAATCCTTCATTCTTACACTCAAAAAAGTATGACAGTTAAATCTACTAAAAATGATCGTTAAAAGCACTGTTAATTCAGTTAAAAAGGGGACAAAGACAATTATCGTAAAATTGACTAAAAATGTAGCTGTTTTTAACTATTGAAGAACAACTAAAAAATGAAGAAAAAACAACTAATAATGTCGTAAGTGACAATTTTTTACTACAAACATTTTAACTCAACTGTACAAATTGGTAAAAACTATATTGAATTTTGTTTTCTAAATTAGAACATTAAAATAATCAAGTTTTTAAACAATGTAAGAACTGAATACGGATATGTGTTATAGGCTCAATAGAGAATATATGTTTTTAATAAAAAGAAAACTGGAAGACATAAAAAATAGTAACATGTTACTATCTTCCCTATGGGGAATGAGGAGTCAATTGACCTAAAAGTGGCTGGTTAAAGAAGGACTTATCACAGGACTGGTATAATTTAATACTGAAGTGGGTTAAGCAGTGTCAATTGTCCTAAAATTACCAATCCTGTGACTGGTAAAGGGAGGACATAGCACTTAACCAGAATGCTTATTTACAAGAAAAAGCCAGTTGGCCGGAATTTTATCAATTGGAAGCTGTTTAGTTTTCATTTATTTTACACGACATGGCGCTTTTGCGACAGTCTTGTGGTATGCCCATCGTTGGATAGTCCTGTGGCATGCCACTATGTGGTTTTAAAGCAGGACAAATGACAACTCCTATGACAAGCCAATGTTAAAGTTGCCAGTTGTTTACATAAGGTAGGGTTTAGCAGAGGACCGGTCTCTGGCACGAAGTGACTGATCCTGTGGCACACGCAGAACCGGTCGCATTCCCCATAGGGTTATTACAAAAAGTTTATTTTTAAACCAAAAACTTATAAAAAAATTGTCTTTATAAAATTTTTAGTTAAACATTATTAAATTTTTGATATCATATCCAACATAAAAACCTAAATTTTCAAAAAAAAAAAAAAAACTTGTTACATTTATACTGGAGGTACTATATATGTTGTATGTGTTACCAGAATGCCCAGGGCCTTTTTAAAATAATAGAGTATGGTAATCAATTACCAACCTTGCTTTCTTATTCCCAAACTTATTATCGGGTAATAGAAAGTTTGGTTGGGATGCAAAACTTTATTTCAAATTTGCTTAAAATATGGCACATAATTGAAAAAACTGGGTATGCCCTTAAAATCACTGTGGCCGAAATATTAAGGATCTATGGTCGGTACTTTTATTTTTGATTCTGGTGGTCTATTTTTAAGCGTCAATTTAATACGTTGATAATTGGAGACGGAGGAGAATAGCAAATAAACAAAAATCTAAAAATGGAATGTTTGTGTGTGTTTGTATTTGTCACTTTTGAGTAATATACACTCAAAACAAATGCGTTTAAAATTACTTGCTTTAAATATAGAAAGGTTTCATGTAAAACTACACAAAATGCGTAACGTTAAGCATAACATGTCTTCAAAATTAATATAAATAGTTTTGTATACAAAAAAAAAACACACATGTATAGTATTTTGAAAGTTTGTATAACTAAAGGGTATTTTTATAGAGGTATAGAACACTTAAATGGAATAAAACAAAAATGCATTTTTTAAATTGACATGAAATTTACTATATTCGAAAGTAAATCTTCAGGCATTATAATTTAAATATGACTTCTGGCATATGACCGCCACGGCTGGCTCGGACGTATTCTAATCTGGAGGTCCAATTTTGATGACTTTTTCCAACATTTGTGTACGTATATTGGCAATAACGGGGCGAATGTTGTCCTCCAAGTGGTCAATCGTTTCAGGCTTATCGGCGTAGATTAGCGACTTCACATATTCCTAGAGAAAATAGTATAGCTCCTGCACATCATGGTTCTTCAATTGCTGAACGGAAAAGTCAGCAATCATGGCTCTATAGCGATCACTTTTAAAGAAGTACGGACGTATGATTCCACCAACCAATAAAGCACACAAAACAGTTAGTTTTTCTGGATGTTACGGCGTCTCAACATACACTTAAGGATTATCATCACTCCAAATACGGCAGTTTTTGTTTATTGACGTATCCATTTAACCAAACGTGAGCTTCATAGCTAAACAAAAATTCGCAAAATTCGTGCTCGAACAGAACCATGATTTTCAAAATAAATTTGCACAATTTGGAAGCGTTGTTCAGGCGTCAGTCTATTCATGTTGACTAAACTAAACATAAATCACTTGACAGCTGACAAAATGGTTAAAAGAGTGTTGCCAACTTAAAATTCTATACCAGTATAAAAACGCCCTTTACATGTATTTTAGATTAATAAGCATTTAATTTTTATAATTACACACGTTATGCTTAAAATTTCAAATAATATGAATCAAGGCAAAATGTAAAAATTTAAGAAATACAAATGAAAATGGAATGAAATTTATAAGAAAATATTAACCAGCCGCTTTTTAGGCTAAAATCAATAAAATGAATCCAAAACGTTAATTTAATTATTAACCCAAGAATCAATGAATTAAAAGTACATTTTGTTAATATTTCAATTGTTGCAGATAATTATCGCCATGGCATTCTGCAAAACGTTATCTAAGAAACTTGGCTAGGACAATATAATAAAAAAAACATATTATCAAGCTGGCAGATTTTTCAACATTTGGTATATCCAAAATCGTCCTTTAATCGTGTGTTGCGCTTGACGACGTTGGTTCATTATATTGCTCGAGCTCCTAAACTGGTTTCATCTTTTAAGAGTTGGTAAAACATTCATACATATAGAGAATTGTTTTAAAAAAAGGCAATACATACTAAAAAAAAAACCTTCAGAGTTAAGAAGCATCTATTGTGAAAACGGTTTGCCCTTCTGGTTGGAGTTATATTTCCTATATAAAAAAATCTCATAACTTCATGTCGATTCTAAAAATGTATATATTCATTTTTAGGAAACAATATATCAAAATCTAATGTATTTTCTGCTTAAACAAGTTCCGAGAAGCTGCTAGCTTCTCAAAAAGAAACAAATTCGTGGAATCTGTGAGTATTTTATTTGGTTTTTCCTAGTCGGAATCTAATGATTTTTCTTTTCATTTGAAGAAGTTCTCAGAAACTACTGATTTGACTTTAGAAAAATTTTATCACAATATGAGAGTTTTTCTGTTAGTATTCCGAATTTGAGGGCGTATTCTAGCAAAGAGGCTTAAGATTCGGAGGGTCTTCTATGTGATAAAGTTATACGAAACTTTGGAATTTTCTTTGAAAAAATATCTCTGAATCTAGAGGCTTTTCTATAGCAAAAAATACATACAAAATCATTAGTCATTTAAAAAAAATTCTAAAATTTGAAAAAAATTTTCTTTTAAAAAGAGCTTATATTCTGATGAATGTTTTTGTAGAAAACCATAAAACTCTAAGAACTATTTTCTCAAGAAAAAGCATAGAATTAGGACTTCTTCCTATGCAAAATTGATGCTAAGTAAATTTACCATAGAAAATCGTTACAGTCTGACAATTATAACACACACACAATAATGCAATCTAAATGGAAAATCACTGATGACCGCCTGTCCATAAAAAGGCAGAAACTAGTCTAGTCTGATTTGAAAATTAATAGTGTTTATAATATTATGCCTAACCTCAACATTTATATATTGTATGTTTATGTTATGTTAATTTACAATCACACAGATGTAAATCGAATCATATATGAACATATATAATCATATGTGATCATATGTGTATATAATCATATATGGATATATCTGATTATATATGCCCATATATAGTTCAATACATGATTATATATGCTATCATATATAACCTATTCCTATATGATCATATATATTATTCGTATATGATCATATATGTTCATATAAGCTAATATATAATTCATATATACTCATATATGAGTCATATATGCTCATATATGATCATATACTACCATATACCCTCAAATTTCGGATCCGAGCATATATATGATATATATGTTCATATATGATTTTCACTTGCACATGTATAAAAACAAACACAGAAAAAATAAGGGCCAACCGAATTGAAAAACTGTGTTTAGGTGGCCACAACCAATAAATTCGTTTAGTACAACCATATTTAAAGTTGATTTCAGAATATTTTTGGTGTTGCAACTAAAATTCAGTTTGAATCAACCGAATTTAGTTGTAAAAACCATTATTCAGTTGTACCAACCGATTTAAGTCGTAGTTAACGTATTTTGGTTTTCAAATGGTTAAATTTTTCTCTGTGTGCATGTAATTTTAGTTTTATTTGTTTAAGCAATTAAATTGCCTGTAAAATTTACCAATATTATGCAAATAAATTAAAAGAAAGAAAAGCAATTTATTAATTGTTTTTCTTTTTCGAACACGAAAATCCATGTAATTAATAAAAATAAATTATTTTGTAGATATAGGAAGTATAAATTGTTATAAATAATCACAAGCTGGCTGACTCTTTTGGCCAACTTTTTTTTTTGTTTTTTTTATTTTTGGTTTTTGCCTATTTTAGTTTTTGTTACTTTTAATACCAAACCTAATGCACATGTAGTACATGTGGTCGTCGGTCATATGCATTTAAGACTATACAACCAGACATAATGTTGCCAAGTTGGTTTAAAGCCAATACCAAAAATAACAACCCAACAAAAATCTTACTAACTTTAGCATACAACATTTCATGCACATATTGAATGCAAAAATAAAAAAAAATATTTCATTCATGTGAGTGAATGCTTGTAGATATGTATCATTGATTGTTTTCCTATGGAGAACACAATTGCCAAAATACTAAAACAAGTTAATATAAAGAGTTTTTTAAGTTTTGAAACAGAGATGGCAAAACTAGACACAAAACAGTATGAGGACCTTATAAAATTTTTAAACGGTGTTCACGTTATCACTGCTTAAGAAAGGTTGCTCATTTTCACCGAAATATTCACCCTTGCCAGCTTTGAATTGAAAATAAGCAAACTTATTCCAAAGGCTTTATTATTAGTGAAAATTTGAGAAGAATTTTTGCAGTAAGTATTTATATTTGTGTGAGTTGTAATTCAGAATTTTAATTTTAAAGTGAAACTTGTAGAAGAAATTCAATTTTATATTTGTAGGCCATAAAAAAAAACACATCAAATTACTGTAATATGAATTTACATTACATTGGAATTTAGTCTGTGGGTTCCATATCCCGCGTAGAAATTCGCTTTGAAGGGATTAGATTCCTACGGCTAGGGGCAAAAAGGATAAGATTTCAAATTTGATTGGCAGCCGAGACTTCTTAACATAAATATCTGAAATTTTATATATTTGTTCTTTGTAGTAATGATTAATTAACTAATAAGCCTATTTTTTAAGTTACTGGAAGATTTTCGGCGAGGATCATATAGGGGAAAAATCTCGCCCTTGATTACTTGTCAAAACATTTTTTGCTAGATATTTGAAATTTAACTCACATTCATTGAAGTATGTCTAATTCACCGATAAGTAACTTTTAGGGAGTTTTCGCAATATATTTGTTATTTGAAGTAATGATTAATTCACTTATAAGCATATGTTTAAATTACTGGAAGATTTTCGGAGAGGAGCATATAGGTGAAAAATCTCGCCCTTTGACTGCTTGCCAAAGCATCACTGATAAGTAACTTTTAGTGATTTTTCGCAGGCAATTGGTAAAATTTGTTTGAAAAGCGTAAAAGTCACCCCTTAATAGCCTGGAAAAACCGCTAAATCTAGGAAATTACAATTTTGTATGTAGGTTCCTTCTATCGCCATGGTAGGTTCCTTCCATCGCCATGGATAACAATCTTGTCGCGATGCGGTGGCTTAAGTGTTCTGGGGTTTGTATGCTGATACAAAGCACTGGAACACTGCGCACTTGTGCTCCGGTCTTTGTCTTAGTGTACTAAAAGCTGCAAGGAACATGAACTAATGGTTATCCTCCCCCCTCTCTAATTCCTCTCTCCCACTATTACCTTACTAATCCTTCTTCAGTCCTTTGTATCCTCTTCCTTTATCCCCCACTTGTAAGGTCAAGGTGGTTGGTAGCAGTGCCGATGTCCTGAATGGCTAGTTAGTGGTAAAAGATGACTAGTCGTTAACAGCTCCCCTCCAACGCCAGGGCACGGGTTGGTTGTAACACTTTTTGCCTAGTCCATGTACGCCGTCACTGCATGGTACGGTCCATCCCCTTACGTGCCTACTCGTGGGACCGAAATATGAATTTTATAGAAAACAACAACAAAAACAACGACGACAACAAAAACAATGTTAGCGGGTTGCCTTGCAACTCGTCTGAAGATGACCTACTGGCTTCCAGTCAGGAGACGGTGGTTAACTTCCCAGGCACTGAGGGTACACTCCATAGTACTCCAGCGTCTCACCAGACAACATCTCAGGCAATATCCCAGCCTGGACAGGTCACCTCGGCAGGTGACTTGCCCAAGCGTAAGCGGAAGAAAAAATCCTCAGGCGACGTATGGAAGTCTAGGTATTCAAGAGCGAAGTTTATTCTTGACAAAATTGCCAAGAACGCTTTGAATGGGACCGTTCATGAACGCGATGAAGAGGACCGCGTAAAATACCAAGCTGTGGTGGATGAGTACCTTAAGCGAAAGGAGACCGCACCCAGCACATCAGGCACGTCAAAGAAGGTAGAAGGGGCAAAGCGAAATCGCTCACAGAATGAGGGTGACAAGGTCGCCGAAGCGGAAAAAGGTCCACGAGCAGAGAACCGTTTCGCAGCCTATTTCTACCTCTCGTAGACCCTTTAATGAGGTTGTAAGGGATCATTTGCTTGTGGCTCTAGCAAATGTCAGTGGTGGGTTGCCTTCGCCTGTAGTAACAGAATGGAGTGCTATCGAATCCAAGTTGTCAGAACTCGTGATGGCTCACGTGATCTCCAACAAGGATAGTCCGGTACCTCGTTTTGACTCCAGTGAAATTCACAGGGGATACAGGTTAATCAAATGTATGGACTTGTTCTCCCTGGAATTCCTCAGCAAATGCGTCACTACGATAAGTGATGCATGGGATGGCCTTATCTTAAAGCTAATCCCCGCTGCAGAAATTCCAGCTAGACCTCGTGCCAGAATTTGGTTACCAAAAATGGCAATGGACAATCACAGGCTGCTAGAATGCCTCAAGGCTCAAATCCTGAGATTCCTATGAATGACTGGTCTGTCATCCGGGCAGAGGAACCTCAGAACAACAGCATGAGCTACGTGCTTGTCATCTCCGAACAGGGTGTGTCAGCACTCGAGAAGGTGGGCAACAAGCTCTTCTTTGGTATAAGGGAGGCCAAGGTAAAGGTTTTCCGTCCTTCTGGGTCGGGTGGTGTCGACGGGAAAGATGAGATCGATGACGCCAACCAGCTGCTCGATAAGATGCAGCTCGAAGAACCCCCCAATATATCGAAACAAGATGGGGAAGCTAAAGGTCGTGCAGATTAATCTGCAGCATTCCCGGATTGCTACAGACAACCTACGGGTTCTTCTAGCCGAGGAGGACCTTGACATAGGCATCATCCAGGAGCCCTGGGTCAATGACTCACAGGTTAAAGGGTTTCAGGGTGCCCCGTACTCAATACTATACATCAATAATAAGGGTAAGCCAAGATCCTGTATAATAGCTAAAAAGAACATAAAGATTTTTCTATGCTCTCAACTTAGCTCAGCTGACCTTACTGTTGCGAAGGTTGAAATGACAGGCGGCCCGCAACATCACTATTGCCTCCTGCTATATGGCTCACAATCGAGGACGCCCCGCCAGAAGAAGTGAGGTTCCTGTTGTCCTCCATTGCTGCAGAAGATACTTTGATCCTGGGCTGTGATGCCAATGCCAGGCACACAATCTGGGGGTAGCACTGAAATCAACGAGAGAGGTGAGTCTTTTCTTGATTTTATTAACACTAACAATCTCAATATATGTAATTCTGGTACTAACCCAACTTTTATGTTTCCGAGTTCCGATAACTATAGGGGTTGGGAGGAAGTTCTAGATATCACAGTTATCTCAGGTAATTCTCAGGTACGTGTTGAAAAGTGGAGGGTATCCGATAAGAAGTCCTTTTCGGATCATAATTGGATACTTTTCGATATCAACACGAACGTTAGGGAGAGCGTTTGCTTCAGGAATCCTAGGAGAACTGTTTGGCCTAAGTTCAATAGGATTCTTAGGACGAAGCTGTGTAGGGGGCCAAGGGTCGAAGGGACAATCGAAAGTCTCGAGGACTCTGTAGGGGTCCTGGAAAAGGCCATTGATGTGGCGTTCAAAGCTTCCTGCCCTCAGACTAGGGCAAGGAAGAGTTTTCCTCCCTGGTGGAATTCTGAACTGTCAGAGCTTCGGAGGGAGACACGAAGAGCTTTCAACGCTAGCTATTCCAGCAGACAGTGGAAGCCATACCGCGACAAGCTGAAGGTGTACAAGAAAGCATTGGCGTTGGCAAAGCGGAACTCATGGAGAGAGTTCTGCGAATCCATAGACAACACTAGGGACACTGCTAGACTTAGCAAGGTGCTGGCAAAGGGTCACTCTAACCCCACTTATGTTAAGAGGGGTGATGGATCCTGGTCAGAGTCATCGGCTGAGTCGTTGGAGATCCTTCTGAATATTCATTTCCTGGCTGCTTGGATGCAGATACCTTGGACAATGACCAACGTAGCCGCTCTAGGGGCGCTTCTAATGGGATGGAAAACGAGCTAATTACACTTGATAGGATAGCCTGGGCAATTGGCAGTTTCTCCCCATACAAATCGCCGGGTCTGGATGGCATTTTACCGATAATGCTGCAGAGGGGTCAAGATTTGATTACTCCCTGGCTGCTTGTGATATACAGACTTTGCCTCTCTCTTAACTACGTGCCCGTAAGCTGGAGGAAGGTTAAAGTAGTCTTTATTCCTAAAATTGGCAAATGTGGTCACGAGGCTGCAAAGGACTTTAGGCCAATCAGTCTCTCATCTTTTCTACTGAAGACGTTGGAAAGACTCATTGACGTACATATAAGGCTGAAACTCGAGGGATCGCCTCAACTGTCGGGTAGTCAACATGCGTATATCAAGGGACGCTCAACGGAAACTGCACTCCATGAGGTTGTGAGAGTGGTGGAGAGATCCTTGGAATTTGGACAATATACACTGGCCGCCTTTCTGGACATAGAGGGGGCTTTCAACAATGTCACGACCGATGCAATACAGGGAGCCCTCGTGGATCTGGGCGCTGAGACTTTCATCAGCGACTGGATAGTGAACATGTTGGACTCCCGTGTTGTCAGTGCTAGTCTGGGAAATAGCGAGTTGTCAAAGCAGGTCAGGAGAGGTACACCTCAGGGTGGTGTGATCTCGCCCCTGTTATGGCTCCTTGTTATTAACTCAGTTCTCGTCACGCTGGATAATAAGGGTGTTAAGGTTGTCGCTTATGCGGACGATGTGGTGATATTGGTATCAGGGATGTTCTTGGACGTGATTAGCGATATTATGACCAGCGCTCTGGATACTCTCAGTAGCTGGGCCACCAGTTGTGGCTTAGGAGTGAATCCGAGTAAAACAGAACTGGTACTTTTCACCACTCGGTCCAATTCGGGCTTCAGACCTCCGCGGCTGCAAGGCTGTGAGCTCACCCTCTCTGATCATGCGAAATATCTGGGTATCATCTTGGACTCTAAACTATCATGGCGACTTAACACCGAGCACAGGGTCAGGAAGGCAACGGTAGCCTTCTACTCCTGTAGGAGGATGTTTGGTTCAAGGTGGGGTTTGAGTCCGAAAATGGTGCTGTGGATGTACATGGCTATTGTGCGTCCATACTGACATATGGCTCTATCGTGTGGTGGACTGCGACCACTAAGAGGGTGGTACGGATCGTCTGTATAGGGTGCAGCGCTCTGCTTGCATTGGGGTCACGGGCGCGATAAGAACTTGCCCCTCGGAGGCTCTCAATGTAATGCTTCACATTATCCCTATTGATTTGCATATAATGGCGGTTTCTTCTAGCAGCGCAGCGCGGCTTGCTGCAACGGGTTCCTGGAAGTCCAGGACCTATGGACATGCTAGGCTTCTTGATGGACTTCACCCACGTGTGGGATTTGAGTCCGACTATGTTACTCCTAGATTGGATTTCTGCCGACCTTTTCGGGTTAGCTTTCCCTCCAGGCGGGAGTGGGATATGGGGGATCCAACTTTTGGTTTTGACATCAGGGGTATATACCGACGGCTCAAAGATGAGTTGTGGTGTAGGCTCCGGGGTCTTCTCGGGTGAGTGTAACTTGCGGTGTTCTTTCAGGCTACCTGATCACGCTACTGTTTTTCAGGCGGAAATTCTGGCTATCAGGGAAGCCTGCAGACTCCTGTCTGAAAGGGGGGCTCGAGGGACAGTGGGCATTTTCGCCGATAGCCAAGCGGCTCTAATGTCCCTGAGCTCGTACGTCACATCCTCTGCTCTCGTTGGTCAGTGCAGGGAGGAACTGTCCAGGCTAAGCTGTCTATCCCAAGTTACTCTAGTTTGGGTCCCCGGCCACAGAGACCTCTACGGTAATGAAAGGGCAGATGAATTGGCAAGGGCAGGATCTGCCTTAAACGTCTCCACATCGGTGTCAGTCGCTGCACCGCTGGGGACTGTTAAGGGGGAAATTTTCCGGCACTATTTTCGCAGGGCGGGGAACAGGTGGCATAATTTGGATACCTGTAGGACCGCGAGACTTACGTGGCCCAACTACGACCTAGGGCGTACAAACTCTCTCCTGAGCAGGAGCAGGAGGGACGTCTCGAGGCTGACGGCTGTTCTGACCGGTCACTGGCTGATTGGTAGGCATGGCATTAGACTTGGGATTGTACGCGGTTCGCATTGTCGCAGCTGCGGCATACCGGGCGAGGAGGAGACTGTGGAGCATCTTCTCTGCGATTGTCCGGCGCTGCAGAATATTCGACTCCGGATCTTGGGTGACCATATACTGGACGACCTCTCGGTAATATCACGTGTGGGATTCGGTAATCTCATACGTTATCTTAACCGAACGGGGTGGGTCTAGTACTCCGGATACTAGTTCCTTACGGGTAGTGTGGTCTCTTCAAAACGGAGTCGCTTTTTGACTCTACTTGATGCTCACGAGTAGCGTGAGCTGCCACTTAAACCAACCAACCAACCAAGGTTCCTTCTGAAGCGTAGACAAGGGGTGCGGCTAAATTGGAAAAGTCTTCCCCTTTTGCCAGCAATGGCGTGAAATAGATAAAAAGGAAAAACTTTATCTACCAAAACCGCTAAAGTAAGGAACTTATGATTTGGTTTGCAAACTTTTTCTTCAGCTTATATGGTATCTTTGGATTTTAATACAAGGAGTGAAGAGGATGGTCTACCCTTAAAAGCCTGTGGTTGATATATGATACCTGATATGTAGCACATAATGAAAATAAAGGTTCCATATATTAAAAATATAGTACCTATGGCTAAAATAAATAAAAAAAAAATATAAAAGTAGAGCTGTCAAATATTGGACCAATTTCAAAAACCGGTATTCGAATACTTAAAAAACTCATATTTTAAAAACAGCTTTTCGTTTTTTAAATTTAAAACCGGTTTTTTCGTTTTTTCTTTAATCACTTGTATTGTAAAAATATGAAATCAAACTTCTTTAAATTAACAAGATTGTCATAGTTGCAGAATTTTAGACTAAACTATTTTTAAAAAAAATCTAAATTAGTAAAAGTATATTTGGCTAATAATCACGGCTGAGGATTAAATATGGAAAAGTAAATTAAAAAAAAATAAATTGCACATAAAAATCATAACAAAATCGAACGATTCAATCCCATGCATAGAAGTCGAGTTAAAAGGAAAAAAAGGAAAAAGAGTTAAAATTTTTTTATTTTCGATTTGAATTAGTTTAATTCTTCCAATTTTGTTTTTTACTTATCATCGGGTAAATAAAACTATACTCGTAAAACGTTGATATCTTTCCTTCAAAAATTATAATTTGGGTAAATCTTCTACACCTTCTACATTGGTCCTCTGAAGATTTTCGGTGACTCGAAATGAAGCATGTAAGAACCTGTCAGTAGATAAAGTTTGCATCATATTAGCGGATGAAGCATTTTTTTAATTAATAAATCAAAATGGCACGGTTCTTTGTTTAACAAACAACAAATGATCTTGAAGTTGAATAATCTTACTCATATCATAGTTTATGAAAAAAGATCGAAGAATAAACTTTTGGTTTTAATTTTTTAAAATTTAAAAGAAAACATTTGAAAATATATTTATTTTGTCTTTAGTGGGCGCTGTGTTGTAATGGTTAGCGCGTTGGACTGTTACACAGATGGTCCCGGGTTCGATTCTCGGTGACGGCAACATCAATTTAGAAAAATAATATGTATGAGTTTTCTACCCTCATATGTATCGCAGCTCCCACCTTCGGTGTTCCCATAGCACTTAACCCCACCGAAGTAAAATAATGAATCAGGGCTATGAATTAAAAAGCTTTAATAAGTTCGCCAACTCTCCATCAGGTGGCGAGCTACAACTGTTGTAAGACTTATAATCTCGCGCAATTACAGTATTGCCATATTTGAAGCCCTTCATCTTTATCCACCTTTCATCTCTCCACTATCTAATTTCCAAAGAAAGCAACACATAAATAAATAGGAAGAATTTCCTGAGTGTTGCTTCTCTTTTTTCAAAAAAAAAAAAAAAAAAACATGTCAAATCAAAAATAATATCAAATCAAAAATTGTATCCAATTACAAATAGTATCAATCAAAAATAGTATTTATAATATTTAGTATGCAATCAAAAATCTATGTCCTATCAAAAATAGTATCCAATAATAAATTCGAAACATATTTTTTAAAATTAAAATAAGTAATACCGAAAATTAACAAAAACACAATAATTATGATTCTTGATTTGGATTATATTTGTTACTGCCTGCTAATTGCTTCTTAACAGTTAAAAATTACTGCGTTAACAGTGTTTTTACAGTGGTTGGCTGTTTTACAGCATAAGCCTTTATTTTAACTGTAATTTTCGTTCGATTCTACCTACAAAGTTTTTTTTGAATAATTTTTTTTTTTTAATTAAAATCAAATATTATAACCCTTAAACAAATCAAGATGCAGTACAGCAGGAAACGAAAAAATTTACTGATTTTCCAAAACTTTCTTAGAATGTTAAATTTTAGACTCTGCCAATTTTGCCATCTCTGCATTTACTGTATTATAACTTTTTTTTATTAAAGTTAAAAATTTGCTCAACTACTACATATTTTATTATTTTAAAACAATGTGTAATAAACGACTTCATAAAAATATCTCATATAACAAATACTGACTAGATAACCAGCCGATATGTATAAATAATAAGTTAGAGTATAAAAAAATTTTTGACGTTGGCTGGCATTATGGTCACCAAATGTTGTTTAGTGCGTTGGCCTCAATTAAAATTCATTTCACTCTCGTTTAGTTTATAACATTTTTTTTTTTATTTTTTTCAGTTTTACTTCCATCCAAGTATGAATGTTATAACAAAAGTTGTCAAACTTTAGTTCGTAATATTTTAAGTTTTTTTTTATTTTGCTTTTGTTTTCATGGCTTCATTGTGGGATTTTGTAGCCAAAAACTTAAAAATAGTGTTTTTTTTCTTATTTTTTGCTATAGTTTTTGGTAAGGAAATATAACAAGTTTTTGTTTTTGCTATTGTGGTGTTTACTTGTTTTCAAAGATTTAAATAATAATAATAATAATTATAAACAATATGGCTTTTTATAGTTTGAGCTAAAGAACTTTGACATTTTTTCTTTTAGCTACAATAAGAATAATAAAGTTTTGACCCATAAAATATAATTTGTTAGTAAACATTAATGGAAATGGTCAGAATAAAGAACTCTGAAAAGAAAAACTTTACAATAAAAAAAAAACGAAAATTTGTAGAAGTAGATTAAAATTTAATTTTACAAACAAATTAAACCTTTTGTTACATTTTAGTGGCTTCTTTGGAACTTTCATAAGAAATCAAAGTACCAACGCAAAAATGTTTACATATAATCATGAATGTTTCTAATGAAAATTTAAAATTAAAAATTTTAAATTATTCAAGTTCGAGGCCATACTCTATATTTCTTTAGTAGGATAATGTCCTAACAAATAATCTATAGAGTTTTTGTTTTCAAATTTATTAATTGACCACTTTCAGGAATGTGTTGATAGATCTATTTCGGTAATTTTCAGAACACGTTTTGAAAGAAGCGACAATCCTATGCAAAACATCAAACATTCAAACTATTTTCTCGCTAAATGAGAACTAATATATGAGCTCGAAGTTAAAGATATAACCATTGATCAAAAATAAATTGGAAACTGTGCGCCCCGGTAGGCTAGTTGGTAGCGTGCTGGCTTATCAGTGCGGGGGTCGTTTGTTCGATTCCCATTAGAGGCACTGGTCTGTTTTCGCTACAACGCCACGAAGGCCATAGTAGCTAGTGCTCGGTTAGGGTAATAGTATATAATTTGTAATTATATGATTATTAATTAATAAAAAAAAAAAAAAATAAAAAAAAAAAAAATTGAAAACTAGTTTGTTATTTGCAAGGTCTACCTTTGGAAGATATTCAATACACGTTTTTGTTTTTTCTCGTTGTTATTTTCACACTTGTTTTGTTTAAAAACTAAAACAAAATGTAAAGACGGAGTAAACAAGACCGTACTTTGTCTTTTATACAAGTTTGATATAATTTTTTTATATAAATATGTTTTTATATAAATATAAGTATATGTATGTTATTGCATGCTATAATATGTTAATACATATGTTTATGTACATTTATATATAAAATTATTTCCTCTAAATTTTCTAATACGATGCCACATATAATCGCATATCGACTAATTTGAAATCATATGTGACATTAGGGTTGTCCTTATTTTTCAACTTGCGATTTTTGGGGCTGCCCCCCTCTTAAAATATTTGTTTGGGTGCAAAAATTCACCATGCAAAAAATTAGAGTTCTAGCATAACGGGAAGATGTCCCGCATCACCCTTGAAAATCGGGCCCCTTGGAAAAATGGTCATAATTTAAAAAAAAATTCAAATTTTTTTTCTTCAAAATTAAAAAAATATGAAATAATTTTTGTGTTGGGTTTAATCATAACTACTCAGATAAAAAATATTACTTTCCCAGAAAATCGCTAACTTACCCTAACTTTGTGTCAAAAAAATTAATAAATATTTTGGGGGCACCTCAAAGTGACTTTTTTGCATTTTTGAAAATTTTATTCAACAAAAATCAAAAACCTGGTATTTACTGTCAAGTATTTTATTAAACACATCTCAAGTATTAAATAAGCCAAGTATTACGGATATCCGTTGGCAAAAATTTTTGTTAGAGCATTTTGATTCTAGCGGATTTCAACGTTTTTTTAAATTTGTATAGACTTTTTTTTTAATAAGATTTTTGTAATATTTCATCAATGTTATTGTGTATGCTATTTTTTATAATTGTAATAAATTTATTATAAATTTTTCGTGTCCATAGTTAACCTGTGTTTTCATGGGGTCACAATTGACCCTCGTATTTTAAAGAGTCAAAAATCACAAAGATGACAAAATAAAATTTTGTTTATGTTTCTAATTGTAATTTGTTTACATTTTAAAATTAATTAAAATTAATTATTTAGTATAAATTCAGATATTTGTATTTATATCAAAATTGATTTTTTTGTACATATTCAGGAGTATTTTCGAAAAACTATTTTTAATTTAATAGTGTAAATTTTTTCCCTCAAAATTATTATTATGGAAAAGTTTTAAGTTCTAATTTTTACTTAATTGACCTACTCGAAGACTAGAAACGGTTAACGAAATTTTTTTTGAATAAATATAAAATGAATTATTCCTTTCTTTATTTATAAATTTTGCCACAAAGTTGCATTTTTCTTACGTGGGTCGTGTTTGACCCCAGGTTAACATGGGTTAACTATCAACAGAAAATATAGTATTTTAAAATAAAATTATTACAATCATATAAAAAGGCATATACAAAATATTGATGAAATATTATTAAAACCTTGTTTTAAAGTAAATATGTATAAAAATAAAAAAAACCTTGAAATCCCCGAGAATCAAAATGCCCTAAAAGAAAAATTTGCCAACGGATATCCGTAATACCTGGCTTGTTTAATACTTGAAATGTGCTTAATGAAATACTTGACAGCAAATACTAGGTTTTTGATTTTTGTTGAATAAAATTTTCAAAAATGCAAAAAAGTCACTTTGAGGTACCCCCAAAATATTTATTAATTTTTTTGACACAAAGTTAGGGTAAGTTACGATTTTCTGGGAAAGTAATATTTTTTATGTGAGTAGTTATGATTAAACCCAACACAAAAATTATTTTATATTTTTTAAATTTTGAAGAAAAAAAATTTGTAATTTTTTTTAAATTATGCCCATTTTTCCAAAGGGCCCGATTTTCAAGGGCGATGCGGGACATCTTCCCGTTATGCTAGAACTCTAATTTTTTGCATGGTGAATTTTTGTACCCAAACAAATATTTTAAGAGGGGGTACAGTCAAAATCTCGTTTTTATTTTTCGCCCATACAACGAAAGACAACCCTAATGTGACATATGTGACAATTATATATGGTTAGTCTTATTATATACGAATACATTGATAATTAGATATAATACAAATCAAAATTATATATTACAACAAATAGTGTAATATTCCAAAAAAATGCATTTCGTTTTGGATAAAACGATATCTTGACCTTTTGATATTTATATGTAAATATATATCCTGCCATACCAAGAAAATGTAGATCTTCTTAAAACTATATATTGCTGCATTTAAAGACTGATGGCTGTATATTAGCAAAATTAAAAGATTTGAAATTTCGTCACGTATTTAAAATTATTGATTGAGAAAAATTAAGCTGATAAAACCAAACATTGTTTTGTGTTTACTTATAGTAGATACCAGCGGACTTCGTAGCCCGTTTTTATAATTTGTGGACAAAGTAAAGTTTTTAAATGTAGCAATGATGAGCATATCATTGGAAAAACATTTATAAAATTTTTTAATTTATGTTCACCCCGGCATCATTTAGTTTGAAACAAGCAATTTTATTTATTGTTTTAAATTGAAAGATGAAGTGGACCAAATATTTGTGCGATAATATTAAACTTTTTAGCCGAATCTGGTACAAAACTTCAGAAAATGCGGTTAGCGTACTATAAGTATTCTGAAATATATAATTATTCAATTATACAACTACGTAATTTTCATGTTTGTTTTACAAAGTTCTAGTAAAATAAATACGTATTTTAATCTGGAGGTCCAATTTTCGATGACTTTTTCCAACATTTGTGACCGTATATTGGCAATAACGTGGCGAATGTTGTCCTCTATAGTTTGGGCTTATCGGAGTAGACTAGCGACTTCACATATCCCCACAGAAAATAGTCCAGCGGCGTTAAATCGCACGATCTTGGAGGCCAATTCACGCGTCCGAAATGTGAAGCTATGGGGTTACCAAACATTTCCTTCAATTAATCAATTGTGGCACGATCTGTGTGACATGTTACGCCGTCGTGCTGAAACCCAGTTACTGCACATCATGATGTTCAATTGATGAACACAAAAGTCACTAATCATGGCTCTATAGCGATCACCATTGACTGTAATATTCTCACCAGCATCGTTTTTAAAGAAGTACGGACCTATGATTCCACCAGCCCATAAAGCACACCAAACAGTTAGTTTTTCAGAATGTTACGGCTTGAGGATTATGATCACTCCAAATACGGCAGTTTTGTTTATTGACGTATCCATTTAACCAAACGTGAGCTTCATCGCTAAACAAAATTCCCAAAATTTGTGCGCGATACGTATTTTAAACAGCACCATGATTTTCAAAATAAATTTTCACAATTTGCAAGCGTTGTTCTGGCGTCAGTCTATTCATGTTGAAATGCGAAACCAAACTAAACATAAATCATTTGACAACTGACAAAATGGCATCCAGTTAAAAAAGTGTTTGCCAACTTAAAGTTCTATACCTGTATAAAAAAGACTATACAAGCCTAGTAAAATATTTCTATTTTTCATTTACTTTACAGGAAATTCGTAAACTAACTTGAAACTTATATATATGTGTAATTAGTATGCACTTTGATAATATTTCCCCAGTTTTTTTCTGGGTGTATGCAAATATTTAACATTTAGTACAATTTCAACAGACTAAAACTCAGATCTACTTATATGTACATATAATCATAGACAATTATATCAGGTTAAAATCCGGATACAAACATATCTGCTTTTTATATAATTATATATATTTGTGTCAGTTAAGGTATAAACTGATACAATTAGATACAACTCTGATGCAATCTAATCTTTTGCGACATAATTCCGATAAAACTGTACTGGACATTTATCTAATTGCATCAGAGTAGATGTAAACCCATGCAAATACATACAATTATATGGGCTCAAATTTCGGATGAAATTTAATAAGATTACCCTGCGGGAAATGGACCAGTCACTGGTATGGTCACGTGACTAGAACTTTGTGTGTATGAACCAGTCCTAGTTTCGGTTCTGTTATATGAAAGTGACCGGTACTTTTAACATGGCCTTGTCATAGGAGGTGACAATTGCTACCTGCGAAGCACTGTGTGAATTGGCGAATAACTTGACCAAGGTAACATATCACCGTACCGACTTAAATGAATATGCTACGGGACAAGTTAGAAGTAGGTAGTGTTTAAAGTATGACCATTTTAGGATTTATGTGTTATGCAACAGAACCAGTGAAACAAAATTATCACGTGACTGGTGTAGGTGAACGTATCGTGGAACTGGAGAAAAATTGTTAAAGGATAACTGGTCATTGGGGTAGTTTAAGTGAAATAGTGATGTAAAGTACCACTGCACTGGTCTAAGGGGTACATGTCGGGTTGCTAAATAGCCCGTCCGAAACTAGTCACTTCACTTATCCAAAACGGTGTGTCATACCACCTGTTCAAAAAACCTTCAAAAAGGCACAACAAAAATCAATTTTAAAATTAGTTTATTTTGTCTATACCCAACAAAAACTATAACATTGCAATAAATTCATTATAAAAATTTTAAAGTACATAAACTACACAAGAAGTCCGGATGTCCAAAATATAGATTTTTTGCAAGTTTATTCTTTATTTGATAACATTTTCTACTTATTTTTAAAATTCCAACACTTTTAAAAAGCACTTCATGAAGATTTAAATTTTGCATTCTGCATTCTGCATTTTGCATTATAATTCTAGTTCACAATAATATCTTTAATTCCTTCAGTGGTATCTCCACTTTGTAGCAGTCAAGGAACTGCATCCTTTGGTATTAATTTCCATGTTTTCATCCACTTCTAACGGTTTTGAACCAGTTTAATGACCAGTAGCAATTTCAACTGCAACGACTCTAGTTGCTTCAGTACACTTTGATATTATGTTACTTTTTCTCTAGTTACATGATATATCTGGTTCCAACCACTGAATGTTTTGTCACCATAACTATAGTCACATGATTGTACATTTCACCCAAATTAACACTTTTTGGTGCACCACAATTTTGGTTTCACCAATTTCGTGACGTGCCCCCAATTATATATCACAGAATGACCACTTTGGATCAATCGACCCTTCATTTCCCGCAGGGTACATATATTATCACAGAAATTAGTATGTCTACATAAAGCTTCATACAAATTTTTTTTAATCGAATAAATTTGAAAAAAATTCAGCGACAAATACAGCAGTTATGACAAATTATACAATAAAAAAAAGCAACAGAGTTTTTTGTATAAACATGGAGGCGTATGATGATTATAAATCTATTTCAATATTCATCATACGTCTGATGTACTGAATAAATTTAATTTTGAATTTTAAAATTTAAATAAGCGATTTTTATATGATGCACTTAAAAATTTTGCACACTTCGAGAAAAATATTACAATTTTTTTTACATGACATGAATTCTCTTTTGTGTATGTGTTAGCCGATGTGTAAACATGTTAAATCCGTCAGAGTTTATATTTAAACGGCGCAACAATTATGGCTTTTTTAAATTTAAAGCAAATTGAAAAAATATTAATATTCCAGTTCTTGTTTGATTTAAATTAAGTAACATCAACTTATAGATCTCCTTGTGTTGATCACATTTTACAAAATATATTTTAACACTAAAAAATATAAAAATACACTCAAACAAATAGTTGGTCTTATTTATAACTGTTTTTTTTTTATATATAATATATATATTTTAGAAAATCTTGTAGAAAATCTTGGAGATATGTTGTGTATTATTTTCAAATTTTTATATTGAATAACTTGCAGTGTTTTAGTGTGCGTTTTAGCAGCTCTGCTGTACCAGACCTGACAACCATACGTCAGAATTGGACGGATGCACATTTTATATAAAATAATTTAGTTTTTTACATTCAGATTTGATCTTCTGTTGAGTAGAGGATACAATGCACATTTAATTGTTTTATCACGTACACTTTCTATATGTTTTTTAAAATAAGCTTTTTATCTAAAATTATTCCCAAATATTTGATATCTTCTTTTAATTGTATTGTGATTCCATGCGCTCTCAGTGGAATGGTAGGTACACGTTTTGGAGACTTGTTAAATGGGAATATAATTGCTTAAATCTTTTTATCATTGACATTTATTTTCCATTTATCAAAGTGTTTTTGAGTTGATTTAATTGAATCCTGCATTAAATCCTGAGTTGATTTAATTGAATCCTGCATATATTCTATATTTTCAGTTGTTTGAAATTCCTTGCCCTAGTCATATATTTTCAGTTAAATATATTAGAAATTCAATTAAAATTGTTCATACCATTTAACTAACAAAACAGAACAAATAGTTTATACTATAAGTTGAGTTTTTATATTATAATACAGTTGACGAAATAATTATAAGTTCTCCCATAAAACTGTGATTTTTTTCAAAAATATTTGCAATATTTTTAAGCTTTTGGTGCAACATATGAGTAAAAATAATACCAGTCGATTCATCTCGACAACAGTTGTGCTGCATTTTTAATATTTTTTTATTTTTGTCAGCGAAAAACATATAATTTCAGGGATGTTAAACATAGTTTTCCGATAAAAGATTTTATTTTTATTTTTCTTTTACTTTTTTTTTTTAATTTTTATAGTACAATTTTTTAGAAACATTATGCACTTTATCAAAAAAAAAGTCGTAAGTCGATGCATTTTAATACAAAAAACAATAAAATTTTGGAAAACTCTGCACTAAAAGTGTTTTTAATGGTAGAGCCATTTGAGTACCATTGTCCCATTTTAATTTATGTTTAAATAAAGCAAGAAACAATGTGCTTTGGTGCTACTTTGACCCTACTTTTTAAACTTTGAAGCTAACTCTACAACAATAATCTATCATAATCTTAATTGTTTCATCTGTATAATATTTTTTTTTTATATTAAATTTAGGACCAGTTTAGGGTCCAAAAGTCATCCATATTTGTGCACTAAATTTTACCTGGCTATGATGAATTTTTTTTATGAAAAGAATATTGAAATTCGGTTTTAATATCGAGCTTTATTATATCTGTCGAAAATTGTGCCAATAAAGCATCATTTATGGAAAGTTTTGCAATTTGAACAAAAGTGCAGCTGATGTACATCGATTGCTCACCGAACCTTATACTAAATGTGTTCCAGTGATTTCAACGTGCAGAAATGGTGATTTTGGCACGGAAGAAAAATACACAGGTCAGCCAAAAAATATATTATCAACTGCTGAAATCGGACCAGACGATCACAGGGGACCTGTACCGAACACAATTGATTCAAAAACCTACCGGAATACGCAACAATTCACAAATTTGATAAAAAATCCCGCAGTTTAGATCAAACCATTATTTTTTCTAAAAATTTAAGAAAATCAGGTTTTTGAAAAATATTTTCTTTAAATGTCAAACAAGCAGTTTGTATTGGGTTGAGATGATTTTCAAACCCACACACACAAGAGTTTTTCCATAAAAAATCAACAGTTATTTAAAAGTTAATCGATAAAGTTGTTTCCGTTAAATTACCAAAGAAATACTTTTTTTAACTTAATGTCTGTTATTCAATAAGCAAAAAAAAAACGGACTTTCGGCAATAGTTAAAATATTCAGTTAAAATTTTCAATTTAAAACAAAAAGTTGTTTATATTATATTGAGTATTGAAATAAATGAAAGCAATCTATTGTTTTTTATCGATTTTGTCAATTAATTTTTTTAACAGTTGAAAATAAACTAACAAATACAAGTTTTTCCCACAAAAAATAAGTAATCCTGGTTTTACTGATTTTCAGTTAATTTAATGTGTATATTCAGTAGTCTTACGGAAAAAATATTGTGAGTTTTGAAATGTTTTACTTTACTTTTAAATTTTGTCTATATCTAAAGTTCAGTGCACTTTTATATGAAATTTATATGAAAATGTATGAAAGAACTATTCGGTAAATATTCAGTATTCAGTTTAAACCGAATACTAAAGTATTCGGTAAAGTGCCACGTAGGAAGAAAATGTTCATTATATTGAATAAACTCTTTCATAAATCGTTTGTCATCAGTTATCATCATATTTATGAAGTTTTCATGGATGTGATAAATAGTTTCATAAAAATTTGTGTCGTGTGTTTCCTAAATCTTCATCATTTCATAAAAAAGTTTCATAAACCGCGTGAACATTTTTTTTGTGTTTCAATCAAATAAAATTTACAATTTTCATTTGAAATTATGAAAATGTAATTTGTAATTTAGATTTTCTATTTCAAATTCAGAAATGGCATAACATGAATTGAAAAGTGTGAAATTGTAATCAGTTGATTTTATTTTAAATTTGGCATGGCAAGTTTTACATATTTTAGTGGAAATGGAAATTCTTATCCTTAATTTGTACTTTAAAATTCCAAATGAAAACTAAATTCTTTCTCTAAATTTTAATAAAAATGAGTATCAATTGATATTTTCTAAGTTTCAATTTAAAATTCTGACTTTTGCTTGATATATTCTGAATTTAAAGTTGCAAAAATATTGTTTTTTAAAAACAATGTTTCAAAATTTATCGTCATTGGCTGCAGGTTTGTTATGTTTGTACGCTACGAAAAAAAATTTTTCATTTCATAAAAATTTATGAATTCATAAATATCATAAATTATATATGAAAAATTTCATGAAACGCTATGAAAATTCTTCAATTTAGAAAATATTTCAAAACCATAATGAAGCTTGGCATTAATTTAAACATTTATGAAACAGCTTCATAATAATTATGCAGTTTTTCATCATATTTATGAAGTTTTTCATGAAGCGGAAGATTAGGAATTTTCTTTGAGTGTATATTTACTTCTATGTAGCAACAACTTTCAAATATTGCAAACATTTTGAAATAAATTCACAATTGTATGGTTGCACTTATACTTAGTTTGTCCA
>CM037855.1:102561249-102607971 GCA_021234595.1 Delia radicum | reverse complement strand
TACTGTTTATTCTAAAACAACCTTTGACCTTTTCTATTTATTACCAAAGTTTTATCGTGTTACTCGACATCGGTTTAAAGAAAATATATCTAGGCAAATATGCAGTAAAAACAAATATTTTTCATTTATGTACTGCGGACAAGTAAACGTATCATGTTGATCATAATGATAATTATTTTGATATTTGTACACACAGAAATAAGATTCATTGTTGCAACCGAATTGTTTGCCAACCGAATTTTGATAGTTACATGAACTAATAAAATATTTGTTTTTATACTCAATTGGATCGACTAATATTTTGTTATGATTATTGATACTCATAATTATTCCAACCGAATTATACAAAAATATGTTTGTGGACACAATCGAGTTTATGTAGTGCATTCAACCAAATTTATTTAAGTACATTACAACCGTATCCATTGAAATAAAACTTTTTTTTGTTAATTTTTTATTATTTATGTTAAATTTGTGGAATTTCTAAAATTTTCGACAATTTGAGGCTAATATTTAAAAAAAAATATTATGACATGAATCAAGCTATTGCGTATGTGTTAGCCGGTGTTTAAGTTTACAAACTCCTTCCGCGTTAATCTTTTATCTCCAACAGCTCAACAATTAGGCGTTTTTAATTTGAAAGTAAATTAAAAATGTTAAAATTTCAGTTATTACTTGGAATTAATTAAAGCTACATCAGTTTATAGATCTCATTGTATTTATCACATTTCGAAATATATATTAGACTACCAAAAAAAAAAACATATTTTTTGCCATATATTGGAACTTAAAAGTAAATGCTAGATTATTTTGGAAAGCACGCTGTTTTTGACGATTTTATGATATTTAATTGGATTTGGTTTATTTAATTTTTATTATTTATTTAAGTCTACGGAATAAATCCTTACAGACTATTAACATAATAATTACAAAATTATAAATTAATATAAGTACAATATTTTTTTTTTTCAAATAGTAGAATTTAAAAACAAAATGATGTTGCGTTTAATATATTAACATTTGAAGAAAAATCTAACAAATTATAAAGATTATTAAAATCATTACACATTCTTATAAACGGATCAGCATCAGCATACATTTGACGATAGAATGGAGTATATAAAGGAATATAATTACGTGTTGATCTTGGAGGAACGAAAAGTACAAAATTTTCTAACAGGAAATCGGAGCATATATCACCATTAATCAAATTTAATAAAAAATGTAACGTTTAGCATTGTCCTTCTGCTTATCAGAGCGGGAAGCTTAACGAGGTTTAGTCTGGTCGTATATGAAGATTATTAATGGTATTAGGGTAAGTGCTTCGTAAGCAGAACAGCAAAAATTGTTTTTGTACTGATTTAATTTTTTCCAATTTGAACAATGGATAATGGATCCCAAATCACAGATCCATATTCCAAAATTGGTCTCACGAGCGATGTATATAATTGTTTTGTTACATTGGAATATGTAAATTCCTTAGCCCATCGTTTTATAAAAGCTAAGGTGCCACGAGCTTTATTAATGGTCAATAAAATATGACGTTTAAAATCCAATTTTGGGTCTTAGAGAATACCCAAATCTTGAATATTTCTACTAATTCCAACTGAAAACCACCCAAGAGTAAATACCAAAAGATTTTTTCAAATTTAGTTCCATAAAATTAGAGCAGCACCATTCGTAAAAACTATTTAAATCCTGCTGTAGATAAATCTGATCGGAATTTTTATTAAAGCCACGAAAAATTTTAACGTCATCAGCATACATAAGAACGTTTGAAAACTTTATTACCGATGTTAAATCGTTAATAAAAAGAGAAAATAAAATTGGTCCAAGATGGCTACCTTGAGGAACCCCAGATGTTACAATAATATTTTTCGACGTTGTGTTATTAAAATTAACCTTCTGATTTCTGTCTTTTAAGTATGACTTTATCCAGCTTAAACAATTTCCAGCGAAACCCATCATATTTAGTTTTTTGAGTAAAAGATTTGGAAGATGACAAAGCCAATTGTGACAATATTTTGTTGTTGTTTTTGTTTTTTCTTTGATATTTTAAATTTTGAATCTCGCTCCTAGACGAGGACAAGAAATTCTCATTGAGTTTGTGATTTAACATAACAAATATCTCTAGAAATTATAATAACAAGGGCAGGAATGAACTCCGGATAGGGACACGCCAACATCAGATTGTTTTTCACAATTTGTTAAATAAGTTTTGGGACTTTAGCACATTTAATTACTGTAAATGCAATTAATGTTTATCCCGATGAAAATAAATTTAAAATTATGGTTAACTTTATCAAAAGCTTTACTGAAATCAGTGTAAATGACATCAGTGTTTTCGCCTTTAAGGAAACCACGATTTACCAAAGTTGTTAATTGTAATAGATTAGTTGTTGTAGAGCACCCCTTACGAAAACCATGCTGAAGAGGAGATATTATAGAGGAAATTTGATGACACAGAGAATCAGTTGGGGTTATTTATTTGCAGAAAGTAATATCAAATACTTTTATATTTGAAAAATTTAAAATTTATATAAGGATGCTGGTTATAAAAATTTTGTATGCTCCATAAAATTTAAAGTCTTTAAAATTTGTTGATGTCTTTTCGCTTTTAGTATTAAGCTCATTCTATTTGATGAATGTTTTGGCGGAATTGATACAGCCCTTTAGTTGTCAGAAAGCGAAGCGTGTTTCGAAAAAACCGCTGCCGATAACTTACTGTGTTCTTTGGCATAATTTTCGCAAAATTTAAAAAAAAAAACAGCTGAAGTTTTAAAATTTGGAAATTTTGGTTTCACTGGTAAACCACCATACAACTTTTCACCAAGCAGCAATATGAAAACAATTTTTTGTATTGGTTTCGATCTGAAAGTTAAAAAATATGAGCAAAAAAATAAAATGAATGAAAAAAGTATTGTAATTTCCAAGGCCATCAATTCTTTACACACAGAGAAAAATTTAGCTATTTGCCAACTGAAACTTGGTTACTGCGACACAAATTCCGTTATTACGAGTTTCAGACGGTTGGCACAACTTAACATTAGTTTTCACAACGAAGTTCGGTTTATTTAACTTAATTTAAGTTGAAACACCCAAAATATTCAGAAGTCCAATGTAAATACCGTTATACTAACTGAATTTATAAGTTGGCACATTTAACATACACTCTTCAATTCGGTTGGCACTTTATTTTTCTGTGTGTAGGTACAGAATTTTCAACGTGAAACTTTACCTATTGTCCTATATTTTAGGTACGTACCTAACTCTGTCCATTGTTTATCTCAATTTAAAACACCATGACAAATAAGAGGCATCTAAATGCAGTTTCAATAGGTGTAGAAAATGTTGGCAATCAATGAAATGTCTTAAATATAATTTATTTAAAAAAGGAAATTAAATACACAAAGAGTTTGACTACAATCAGAAAAAATCAGTCCTCATTTTAATATTTTAAGTCAAATAGCAGAATAACACAAAATTACACAAATATGAACTGGGCATTGTTTTTTTTAGGAATCTTTAAACATCTGCGAAAAATTATGACAACATACCATAGATTGGTGAACGGTATAATAATGTCTTGGTGAATAATGTTTAAGACAATTTCCATAAAAATATAAAGCGTCAGAGTCTTAGTTGCTATAAAGGATTTGCAATTACTTTCCAACTATTTTCCAGTATTCCGATCTTGATTTATAAAATTGGTTAAGAGTCATTCAGTTTAATTTAAAATAAAACGTTAGAATATTCTTACATTTTCTGCAAGGAACATTGTTTATTATTTTGCATGAGATATTTTGATTAAAAATTGAAAACAAACCTTATTTATATCAATACGATATTTTATAATAGAGGATCCTGTTGGCGACTTTAATTAGCTAATTTAACACTTATTAGGCATTTTTTCATTTTCATTTATATTTATTTTATTTTTTAATATAATTTCTCTTTCCTATAAAAGTTTTTGATTTATTTTTATTTTGACAGGTTGACTTTGAAAATTAAAGTAATTTTTCTGTTGCATATATTACTAATTTGTCTGCCTAACAATAATTTAATTTTCCTAATGGAACCAAATATTGATTGAAAAACATGAGTTTCGTTAACCAACAGTTGGTAATTTTTACTAAAAATTTGGTAAGTTATAATTTGAATAAAAAAAAATTGGTCATAGTTCAATATTTCTTTTGTGAATACTAAAAAATGGTCCAAGCTCTTAAAATGCGATTTAAAAATAGTTGCAGCAGTAGAGACATACTATAAGAAATTATTTTTGTTATAAATAATCAAGATAACAAATATTATGGGCCATATGACTTTCTAAAAATTATACACAATTTGTTTTAATAATAAAGATATACAATTGCTCCTTAATCAAAATAGATTTTTATTTTAACTAAATTTTTGTGGTAGATACAGATTATAAGTTAATACCATTGAATTTCAACTAATGTTTTCCCTGTGTGTAGTCGTTTAGCTTTAATACGAACTTTTCCAAATAGCTTTGGACTGAAAATATATAAAATCAACCACTCGATTTCCTCCACTTCTTCTCATTTCAACCGAACTTGGTATAGCAGACGTCAAGCATATAACTATAACCCCGTCAAAATGTAGGGCAAACTAATCATTGCGGATTTTGAAATATCGAGTTTCGAAATATGAAAAATAATCGAAAATTTTAAAAAAGCTTAAGCTTAAGTCATTGATACTACATTTGAAAGCTAATTAAATTGATAAATTATTCACTTCTCTAGGACAAAATGCATTGTTTTCAAAAACCTCGGCTAAAAAAACTGTATTTCAAAATCTGTTTTTTTTTTAGTTTTTAAAAAAATATATGTTAATTATAAATTACTTCCCGATGCAGTGTCCAAATCCCTGCGTGGAGCTCTTATGTTAGCCTGAGTTATAAATAAAAATGAGAAAACTTGCAGGAGTATCACATATGGATTTGGCAAAGGTATAGAAGAATAATTTATAATTGATATACATTTTTTTGAAAATTTTATAAAATCAGCTTTTTGAAATACAGCGCTTTGAAGTAAGGATTTAAAAAAAAAAATACATTTTACCGTCAAGCAATGTATTTTTTTTTGCATCAGTAAAACCATAATTTAAGTACCATTGAAATGAGATATCAAAGACTCCTGTTGCTTAAACCGTTAAAAGATATGTGCAACTACTTTCGTAAAGCTTTAATTTTTATTTTTGTAATAACTAAATTGTTTTTTGAAAATGAAAATTATTCAAGTTCGAGGCCATACTCTATATTTCTTTATTAGGATATTGTCCTAACCAATAATCTATAGAGTTTTTTTTTTCAAATTTATTAATTGAATACTTTCGGGAATGTGCTGATTGATATATTTCGGGAATTTTCTAGGTTCCCATCAACAGAACACGTTTGTAAAGAAGTGACAATCCCATGCAAAATGTCAAACATTCATATAACCTAGTTTTCATACTAAATGAGAATTAATATATGAGCTCGAAGTTAAAGATTATCACCATTGATCAAAAATAAATTGAAAACTTTTGTGACTATGTGCAAGCTCTACCTTTGGGAGATATACAATACACGCTTTTTTGATTTTATTCTCCTTTTTATTTTTACACTTGTTTTGTTTTATTTAAAAACAAGATGTAAAGCGGAAGTAAACTAAGTCCGTACTTTGTCTGTTTTACAAGTTTGATATAAATTTTATTAAAAATAAGAATTATTTTTTTTCGACCTTTAATTGTGCATTGAAAATAAAAATTATTCAAGTTCGAGGCCATACTCTATATTTATTTATTATGATATTGTCCTAACTTCGAGCTCATATATTAGTTCTCATTTAGTGGGAAAACTAGAATATATGAATGTTTGATATTTTGCATGTGATTGTCACTTCTTTCAAAACGTGTTCTGATGACGGGAACCTAGAAAATTTCCGAAATAGATCTATCAACACATTTCTGAGAGTGGTCAATTAATAAATTTGAAAACAAAAACTTTATAGATTATGTGTTAGGACAATATGTTAATAAAAAATTATTTAAATCTTAATTTTTTTTTATATATATCTTTTTTTCTACTATATTATATATTTATAGATTTTTATCAATAACGTTGAATCAACGGCATAGCGGAATAAATTATTATTAACATATATTTTTTTAAAAATTTAAAAAATAAAACAGTTTTTTGATATACAGGATTTTGAAAAAAATGCATTTCACCTTATAAAAATTATTTTTGTTGTTTATTTTATTTTATTTTATTTAAAGCAAGACAACAGTTTAAAATGAGGTATGAATGAATCATGTGGCTTCAACCGTTAAGAAGATATGGACGGTTAGGTACGACTACTTTTGTTAAATTTTTGATTTTATTTCATATTTTAAAGCGCGAAATTTCCATAACCATTAAAGCTAACATCCCAAAACTATGCCATATCTATATGACACTTACCTTCCGTACCAAGTTTGGTTAAAATTGAAGTGGGTATAAGTCGAAAATTGGATATTTATAATGTTTTATATGGAATGCTTCTTTTACATACCATCTTTTAAATATTTAAGTGGTATCCTCAATATTAGTCAATATGGTCAGCAAAATTTGTGATTTATCGCGTACTTTAACATTGTGTACCTATTAATCTTAATTTAGTAAACTTCGCGCATATTTTCATACAAAAATGGATTAATTTTTCAACCATTGCGCACAAAAAAAAAAAAAAATTGTATTTAATAATTTGTTGTCCTCTTCAACACAACTAAGTTTCATTAAGATCTGCGGGCTCACCACTGTGTTGGTTCCTAATAATTATAATATTAATGAGATATTCCCTTTTTTTTTGTTGGACAGTTAATATTAAAAACCCCATATACGTAGCATGACTTTGGTTTCAATAAAATTAAGTGCTCATAACGATGATGACGATGTTAGTTATGTAATTGCCAACTAACTAGCACCAGAACATAACTTTCACAGTTCATATGCAGTACCATTGTATGGGATACTCGTATTTGGAATGAATAGATGACTGGTTGGTTCCTTAGCATGTTGTTCATTATTTAGCTTAAAAACAATTACATTCAATTTCCTTAATGCTAAAGACATGTTAGTTATTTGTTTGAATTCTACTTTTACATCTGCCAAGTACATGCTTATGCAAGTACACTAATAGAAAAAAAAATTGTAAGAATTTTTGCTAAAACTACTAAAAACTTGTTAAAGATTACGTAGCAGAAAAACTGCTAACATTAGCAGATTTTTTATTGCTAAATATAAGAATAGCAAACACAAATCTGTTGAATCTACAAATTTTTAGTTATATTTGAACTAAACGTTAGTTAATTGAAAGTAACAAATTAATTAGCAAAAAATGCGCTAAATATTAGTAGACAAAAAAAGAATCATAAAAAAGTGAAATTTTTAAAGATTTTTTTAGATTTTTTTTATTGCGAATAAAGATCTGTGCTTCTGAAATCAGTAATCTACAATTTTTTAACAAACATTAGTGTTAATTATAGCAAAATATACAGTTATTTGCTTTCTACTAAATTTTAGGTAAATATTGCAAACAATTTTTTGATATCACAGGTTTTGTTTGCTGTTTTTAGTCTACAAATATTTAATAAATATTTTTAAAGGCCGTAAGGAATATTTTTTTTTTTACAAATTTAAATGCTAATGGTGAAAGTTCTATTAAAGGTACACACAGAGAATAAATAGGCTGGAATTCCATTGTAACCAACAAAATTGAATCATTATTCAATAATTTTAATTGTAAGTACTTAAAATTCATCATCAGAATAACTAAACTATATTGTATATAGAAAATATATAAATTAACCAAAACACAGTCACATCGTTCAAACTATAGGTTTTCCTTATCAATATTGAAAAAATATTATTTTCTACAATACCTTTAATACCAACAACCAACCACTTTTCGCAGATTTTATCCCTTGAATAAAATATTTGCAGTTAAAATCGAATATTAGTTTCGCCCGCAAAAAAAAACAATCACTCTATCTTAAATACATATAAACTTTCGTTACCAATTTTAAAATAATATAAAGTTTTTTAATAGTTTTTGTAACTCTAATAAAATATTAAGATTAGCAACCCAATTTCTGTTTTACATACAAATATATTTTTAGGCAAATATTTAAATTTGAAATTAGAAAATGTTCAAGGTCGAAATTTAAAAAAAACTTTTTTAAATTGGGTTTAGACTAGAGGTAAAGTACTGGCCTGGCAAACGGAAGATCGCCGGTTCGAGCCCGGCAATTAATAAATTTTGTTGAACGCATGTGTCTCTATTAATAGAATATTATAGTTCATAAACATAAAATTTTCAATTGTTACAATAAAAATTCGAAACTTGTAAATAAATGTTGCTTGTTACAATATTATTAAAATTTAATAATAGTGATAGTACGTGGAACCACGAAAATTCGGTTGCAACTAGAAACTGTTTTCTGTGTGTAGAAAGAAAATACAAATACTATTGGAATTTTTGAACTTTTGACTATAAAAAAATGTTGAACTTTATTATTTCTAAAACTTTTTTTATATCACTATTGCCCCAAGAAGAAAAAATGAAAAAAATAAATATGGACACATTTCTACCAAATATGTTTTTTATTTTTTTTAAAAAAAAAAGAGAAGCAACACTAAGGAAATTCTTCCTATTAATTAATGTGTTGCTTCCTTTGGAAAGGGGATACTACAGCGATGAAAGGTTGTAAAAGATGAAGGGCTTCAAACATGGCAACACTGTAATTGCGCGAGATGATAAGTCTTAGAACAGTTGTTGCTCGCCACCTGATGTAGAGTTGGCAAATTTATTGAAGCTTTTTGTTTCATAGCTCTCATTCATTATTTTACTTCGGTGGGGTTAAGTGCTATGGGAACACCGAAGGTGGGCGCAGCGATACATATAAGTGATAGAAAACTCATACATATTATTTTTTCTAAATTGATGTTGTCGTCACCGGGAATCGAACCCGGGACCATCTGTGTAACAGTCCAACGCGCTAACCATTACACCACAACGCCCACTAAACATAAATCGGTTTTGAGGCACCAGAGTATGCTTAAAAGTACTTAATTCCATCCAGAATTTGTTTTGCATAATTATTTGGCATTTCATTAGCTTAATGTTTACACTTAGAATGTTATGTAGGTTTAATAAAAAAGTTTTTCCGTTGAGTTAAAAATAAAAGAACAGTCATGAATTTTTCAAATAAGTATATTTTTTTTCAACTTTTTTATACATATGCTCAAAATAATTTACTACCATTTACATATTTTTTTGTTTCGTTTATTATTTTAATTTTTTTTAAGTTTTTTTTAAGAATTTAACCATAAAAATGCAATATTGTCGTTTATTTCTTTCCGTTACAGTTACTATAGATTTTTATTTTAATTATTTTATTTTTTTTTAACAATATTCAAAAATTACGTGTCTGTTTTTTTTTATTAAAAATGGCTTGCTTATGTCTAAAATTATATCAATTCAAATTACAAGAAATTAAAAAATTTTACACATGCAGTCTGCGTATACATTTTGTAGAAAAAAAATCCTGAATAATTTCAAATAACTGCACACTGGGAAAAATTTAGCTATTTGCCAACTGAAATTCGGTTACTAAGACTCAAATTCGTTTATTACGAATTTCAGTCGGTTGGTACAACGGAACATTAGTTTTCACAACAAATTTCGATTAAATCAACTGAATTTTAGTTGCAACGCCCAAAATATTCAGAAGTATAATGTAAATATCTGAATTTATAGATTGTTACCATTAAAATACACTTTTCAATTCGGTTGGCACTTTATTTCTCTGTGTGTGAACATAGTTTTAATTTTTACTGATCTGTAGTTAAAATTTTAACATTTATTAAAATTTAAAATTTTACCATTTATTTGTAACTTATTATTCATTTGTTCCTACGAATTTGTTAATTATTAAACGACATTTAAAAATAAATAATAAGAAATATTTGACTTAAATGAAAAATAAGTATACCGGTTTTTAAGTGATTTGTCATTTATGTTAAATTACATTTTCAGTTAATTTGAACTACAAACTATTTTGAGTGTAATATCGAAATGTGTGACCGTCGTTAGTTTATCTGAGGAAAACAAAACTGTCTGCTTTTTGAAGTGCTGAAACAGAAGTGTTTCTAAAAACTTTAATCTATATAAACATAAAAGTGAAAAATTTAAGCCCAGAAATGCATAAAAGAAATTTCCAATGAACACAAACCAAGTTAATTTAATATTTTTCTTTTTATGCAAATTTATTTTATTTGACGGATCCTGCGGGTTTAGTAAAAATTTCGGTTTGGTAGCTGTATTTTATTCGGTATCGGTATTACCGATTTATTGATATTATTTGATAAATAAAAAAAAAAATAAATGGAAACTGCTATTAATCATAATAAAGGTTGAATTTATTAAATTTTTATAAAAAAAAATATGGGAGATATAAAAATATTAGCCATTTGCGATGTTACTGACAACAATAACATTTCAAAATCTAGAAACATGGTCATTAGAGCTTTTACCGAAAACTTTTTTTTTTTTTTGGATATTTGCTCCTCTTAAATCGGAACATAAATTCTTATGGCCTAAACAATTTTTAAGTGGATTTAATCTAAAAAATTATATTTTTTACAAAACTTGTTAAATAACTACTCAAGAGCTTGATTCTACTCAACAAAGCTCTACTAAACTATTAGCTTAAGAGTCCTTTTGATGACCTTAAATGTGAAAATTCAAAATTTTCCAAATTCACACTTCTATCGAAAATAAAATTTGTTAGACATGTCTTTAAAATACCTTTCATTTGATATAAACTTCAATTGTCTTACAATTGCTGAAACATTGTTTCTTTTTATTATTTTTGAATGTAAGATATTTTAAAAACCTTTTAACAAATTTGTTTCACGCCCACTCGCTGCCTTTTTATGATGATATAATTAAAATAATTCTGATTTTTTTTTTTTTAAATGTTATAAAAGTGCTCTCAAACTACACTAAGGTTTTATGTTTAGTATTTTGGAACTCTTGATTAGTGATTTATCTACACCTTTTGCAACTGAAGTGAAACTCAGAAATTCCATTTGTTATTCAGAAAACACCAATTTAATTTTAGAATTTCCATTTCAAATTTAAAAAAAACATCAAGTGAAATTTAGCTTTTCCAATTGAAATTCAAAAAATATTATTTAAAATTTAGAAAACATAGTTTTGCAATTTAGAAAATATTAATTGATATTTAAAAAATATTATTTGAAATTCAGAAAATATCATATGAAATGCAGAAAATATTAAATGAAATTGATAGAAAATGTTTTCTTAATTTCAAAGCGATAATTTCTAAGTTTCAATTGGTATTTTCTGAATTTCAATTTATATTTTCTGAATAACAATTTTCTGAATTTCAAATGATGTTTTATGAATTTGCGCCTAATATTTTCGGAATTTCAAATCACATTATCTACGGATATTCTGATATTCAATTGATATTTTCTGAATTTCAAATGGAAAAGCTGAATTTGAATTGATATTTTCTGAATTACAATTGCAAAAGGTGTAGTTTTGTAAAAGCAAAGCAAAAGAGTAAAACTAAAAAACATATTTTGATTTATAAACAAATTCGTTTCATCGAACCCCGTAATCCTCTTAAAATTATTTTGATCATAAGTAGGGACAGTTTTTTTTTTTTTTTTGAATATTTTCGCTTTTCCAATTATATTACTAGAATTAGATTTTTTGTATCCTTGCCAAAATAAGCCATTTTTGCAAATTTGTATACTTTTTTAAATGTTTGTGGAAATAAAATTTCGGAAGACTTTTTGGCGCAACAAAAATATGGCTGTAGTTAGAGAGAGGAATATGATAATAAATACTATATTATGATTGTAGACCAGAGAATAATATGATAATCTAAAAAAAGAGAGTTTTTTACTATAACATGATTGGTGAAATACGATTGGTACAATAATAATTTAAATGAAACAAACATTTATGGCTGTATGAAACATAGTTTTGTGGCCGCAATCATATTGTAACCATTTTTTTTTCTCTGAGTGCATACGAATAGATAATGTTGTACTTTTATTTCTGTACAAATGTCCGTTAAAGATGTTGAATGTTGCGACATTGTTGCAAGTGAACGTTTAAAGTTTCATAGACAACTAAACAAGTGAGTAGTTTAGGTTCTTTTTTTAAGTTTTTATATGTCATTCATTTTGTAAGCAGATGTCAATGTATTACATTTGCAGTAGAAATTGGTTGTTCTTTTCAGCAGGGTGGGTTGTATGTAACTTCCGATTTATTTTTTATGTTAAAAATGTTAATTAAATAGTTACAGTAAATAATAATGAATGAGTTCATCGGAATGTAAAATTACTACTGTTATTTCGCTTTAAAACTTTAAAATAACTTCAAAAATCAGTTTTAATGTATAAAAAGTAGAAATTTTCACCATAAATTACGGCCACTACTTTATATTGGGACTACCGCAAAATATGCCACTACATGGTAATTGAGTTGTTGTGGTCATGTTGGCGTTGCAGGCGGACGAGTATAGTGATGGCAGTTTTAACATTAAACATTTGGTAGTCAATTGCTAACACTTGCGAAAATACAGGCACGAAGTCATTTCCTGCTCAATGTGCGGAAATTACAGTCGCGACACAATAACAAACCAAGCCATGACTAAAGACGTCAGTGTTATGGAATCCTGCATGGTATATAGATTAGGGTGTCCCTACAAAATGGATTGGTCATTACAATTGAAACCCGATTTGCTTATTTTTTTGCCATTTTTACTCATATTTGCTTATTTGAGCATTTTTTAATATTTAATTTTTGGGCTTAAAACAAGCTTTTCTTAGATTTTTAAACTTAAAAATTTCCTGTTTTAAATTGTCTTGAAATGATTTTCTTACCGATTTTTTTCTTTTTTTTAAGAACACTAATTTTTTTTAACTTTTTTGTAGTTTTGCAATTTTTAGTTTTTTGCCTTGTTTTTAATATGTTTTTGCTATAAACTGCACAAATTTTTCCATTTTTTGTCTTCTCTGGTCATTACAACTCCCAGTGATATTTCAAATGGTTCCAGTTGAGAGAAATCGATATTTTTTTTTTTTTTTGGAAAACGTTAAATCTTGCCGAACTTCGGCCGAAAATGGCCCTATTGTCAAAAAACTGTATTCATTATAAAAAATCACAAAATTCGTAAATTTTTAAAATTAAAATTTTTCATTTCATTAATTCGTTTATTAAAATTAGTTAGATATGATATTCAGACTTCACTGTATATCATTAACCCATTTTCTGCAACTTCCTTTTTTACAAATTTGTAATAGCTTTTTCTCTGAGTGTATATTATATTATTTTTAAATTTTTAAACAAAAAAGCATATAGAAGCAAATGTCGGAGAACCGATTCAAGTATGCCTTATTGATCTTTGTGCAGAAGTCTCTCATAAAATTATCTGCATATAAAAAATTTGGATTTTTTTTCTAGCAAATATAAAAATTATTTTTGGCTTTTGTTTTTTCGAGCAAAAAAAAAAGTTATTTTTTGACATTTATATTTTCTAGCTAAAATAAAAGCTATTTATGGCTTTAATTTTTTTGACCAAAAATAACAGTTTTTTTTTGACTGTTAGTTTTTTTTTGAGCAAAAATAATAGTAATTTTTTGACTTTCATTATTTCGAGAGAAATTTTTTTTTTTAAAAATGTATTATAATAAAAAAAATGTTTATTTTTGAAAAGCTCAGAACAAACGAATGAATATGTAATCCCGATCAAAATAAAATCTTCATAGGAGTTTTTAATTGCCATAATATAAAAACAAGAAAAAAAAAATTGCTTAAAATATAAATATAAATATATTTTTGTTGCCTAGTAAAAAAATCAAAAATATAAAAGTCAAAAACTATTTTTTTTGCTCAAAAAAATATTTTTCTTTTATTCATTAATAATCATATAATTACAAATTATATACTATTATCATAACCGAGCACTAGCTCAAAAAAACAATAGTCACAAAGTCACGGCTTTTTTCAATTCGATCCATATAGAATTAGTGTTTTTACTTTCGACCAAAAACGACCCACAAGGAAATTTACATAATGAAATTTCAGATTTAAGTTAAATTTGGATAGGTCAAAAAGCTTAATAAACTAAAGAACAAGCGCAATTCTCTATCGTACTAATCTTACTTTTAAGGGCAAAAAAGGTGGGGTCAAAAAGACCTATTGTATTGATTATTTTTAAATGAGAAATTACCACTTTTAAGCATTTAAATTTTATATATATTTTACTTATTTGAATGTTTACTGCATATAAATGTTTAGGGCATACAATTTTATTATGAGTCCTAAAGCAAACAATTGGACTTAAACATTAGTAATCAAAAAAGGGAGCAATCCCAAATTATACCCCTATACTAATGGCACACCTCAAATAAAATTTTTGAATATTAGCAATCCATGTAAGTATACTAATAATTTCTATAAAAAAAGTCAATAAAAATCTACACACAGAGAAAAAATTAGCTCTTTGACAACTGAAATTCGGTTACTTCGACTTAAATTCATAATTACTGGTTGGTACAACTAAGCATAAATTTTCACAACAAAGTTCGATTAATTAAACAGAAATTTTGACAACTGCAATTCTGTTACTTCGGCTGAAATTCAGTTATTACTAATTTCAGTTGGTTGCATTAGTTTTCACAACAAAGTTCCAATAATTTAACTGAAATTTACTTGCAACACTTAAAATATTAAGAAATGTAATGTAGTCGTTAGCATTAAAATACAATTTTCAATTCGGTTGGTACTTTACTTCTCTGTGTGTAAAATCTTCAATTCGGAAAAAAACTTTAAATTCGTAAATCTAATTTTTTAAATTAATATTTTTTAATTTAAAAAACAAGTTTGTTAAGTCAACACAATTTTAGTCAGGAGGTTGCGTGCAAAAAATTGCTAATGTCAGAAATATATTTTGCTGAAAATAAGCGAGCTGATTTGTAGCCACATAATTAGTAGATTCAGCAAAAGTTTTGCTAACAATTGGTTGATTGACAAATCCTTGCTAAAAGTTCACAACATTTTTGCTAAATATTAGTAGACTGAAAAAAACCCAAAAAATTTTGTACAAAAATTATACTTTAGTTAACTTATTTGCTGAAGATCCTAAAAAAAAAATGTGATTCTTTTAAAAGTAATTTACAATACGTTACTAAATATAAAAATATTCTTACTCCAACATTGACGACATGAATTAATTAATATAATATTTGAAAATGTATAGAAATAATTATACATAGCATAAACAAAATTATCTTTTAACTACCCGGGACTGGTTAAAGTAGGACATATTATGAAACTAATATAAATTGCTATTGATGTGGGTTAAATGATGGCAATTATATATAATGAACTGGTCACCTGACCGATGAAAAGGAGAAATACAACTTAACAAACACTGTCAGCTTTATTTTATATCGCAAGGTTTTTAAAAACGGTTTTAATCTAATTTATATACCACATCTATACTACAGCTAAAACTAGTAATTCTTGGAAAGTATTTGTATTTACTTTTCAAATTCCAAACAAATGTTTAATAAAATCCCAAACAATTTCAAAAGCTACTAGTTTTTAGTTACAGTACGTGAGTTATATATATTCCTTGACTGGTTAAAGCGGGACCTATTGTAGAACTGTTTTTACACTTGTTCGATTTTTAAGTTTTGTATTTACGGGCAGCACTGCATTTCAATTATATTTGGTTGTTGTAGTGTTTTTTTATTTACATTTTTTATGTTGTTGTATTGTTTGTTTTTTTGTTTTTTTTTTAAACATCTATATATAAATGATTTTTTTAAATTCATAATTTTTGTTTATTAATTTAAAAATCTATTTTTACACATATCACCTAACACGCACCTGGTGCCTGAAATGCGGATATACGCCACCGCCAATTACAATAAATTTTAGAAACGAAAATGTAACAAAATATTTCATATACAACCCTTTTTTGTAATAAGAAAAAGGAGACATAAAAAATGACCTACGATAGGTGTCCTTGTTGTTCGCTTTATTCTATCTACCTGAAAGTCGAAACAGAAAATACGACATAAATGTAATGGATGCTGATGGGAATATGATTGCAAAAGATCAAAGAAGTGAAGTTTTTAACCAATATTTTCTTCAAATTCCAATAACTTTAAAGCAACAAATAGAATACTTACCTGGTGATTCTTGTAATACTCTACGAACACTACATCAATGCCGATGTACTTTTAATTTTTCCCATACAACTGATTTGGAAATCTCGGAAATTATTTCGAAATTGGATCTGACTAAAAGTTGTGGATACGATGAAATTTCACCAAAAATGATATTTCAATGCAAAGATATAATTTCTACTTATTTTTCAAGGATCTTTAACAGTATAATTGATACTTCAGAGTACCCTGATAATTTAAAAATAGCTAAAATTATTCCAATACCCAAAGAAAATAATGCTACACTGGTAGAAAAGTTTAGACCAATAGCATTGCTGCCTTTAATTGATAAAATTTTTGAAAAAATTCTTTACAAACAATTATCTTGTTATTTAAATGAGAATAATTTACTATATGGATGCCAATATGGATTCAAAAAAGTATGTGGAACAGAAGAAGCTGTTGTTAATGTAATAAATAATATATGCCAAGGTTTAGATAATGGTTTTAGCGGAGTGGCAGGTATTTTTTATGATTTTTCGAAAGCGTTTGATCTTGTAGATCACGATATTATGATTGAGAAACTGCTGTATTATGGTATTGAAAGAAGAGCGGTATACTTGTTAAAAAGCTATTTAACGAACAGAAAACAGTATGTTGAAGTGAGTTGCTACAAAAGTTATATGGGTAATGTTGAATATGGAGTTCCCCAAGGAAGTGTGTTGGGTCAACTGCTTTTTACATTGTATCTAAACGACATGCAAAATTTACAACTTTTTGCAAAATTAATAATGTTTGCTGATGACGTTAGTGTTTTTTTATTCTTATAAACATGAAATTGCTTTAAAAGCTCATATGGAATATGATGCAGCGATGATTACGGAGTATGCACGAATAAATAAATTAAGATTAAATACTGAAAAAACTAAACTTATTAGATTTAGGCCATATTTGGTGCATAATCAAAATTTAGCATTTTTGTAGATGGAGAAGAAGTTAGTGAAACACTTTCAACAAAATATCTCGGTGTAATTTTACAAAGTAATCTCTCTTGGGAAAAGCATATCCAACAATTAAAATCTAAAATTGTATCTGCTACTGGTTTGCTTTATAAATTTAAAAATAAATTTAATACGAAAACAAAAAAAATCATTTATCAAGCGCTGATTCACAGTCACTTAAATTATTTGCCTATTATACAAGGTGGCGCAAAAGTAATCCTCCTATCAGAAAATGCTATAAATTTTGCGATTGGCCCCTAATGTCAGTTCTGTTTTGACATTTGTGTAGTAAACACATGCGAAATACACGTTAATAAACAATGTTACGCTACACTGCTCCAGAACGCGGAATATTGGTGACTATTTATTTGACCAATAATCGGTCGGTGACTTTGGCACAACGTGAATTTCGTCGCAGATTTCCTGGCCGTCCAACGCCTACTGGTGAAACACTGCGACGTTTAGCCGCTCGCCTCGAAGAGACTGGCACAACACGAGATGCTGCCAGGCGTGGCAGACCCCGGAGTAGCCGTTCTGCAGAGAATATTGCTGCTGTAGCAGAGGATCTCATGGAAGCGGGCCAAACGGTTACTGTGAATGGTGAGCGCTACAGAGCAATGATCAATGAGTTCTTTTTGCCGCAACTTGATGAATTGGGATTGGAAAACATGTGGTTCCAACAGGACGGTGCAACGGCACACACTGTACGTGCCACAACCGATATGCTGAAGGATGCATTTCCCGGGCGCCTAATCTCCCGTTGTGGCGATTTGCACTGGCCAGCAAGATCGCCTGATTTGACCGCTCCAGACTTCTTTTTGTGGGGCTTTTTGAAGTCGCGGGTTTATGTCAACAAGCCTAAGACTCTTGCAGCTCCTAAAGAAAATATCCGTCAAGAATGTGAGGACCTATCGCCGGAAATTTTGGTCAAAGTGATGGAAAATGCCATAAAAAGAGCTCAAATGACAATCAACTGTGGCGGCGGCCATTTACATGACATCATATTCTCGACTTGATGTAAAAAAAATTAAAATACCAAATAAAAATAATCCACAAGAAGAATCAAAGTTTTTCTTTTTTTTTTTTAATTACAGCCAAAAAACATCGGAAGGTTATTTTTGCGCCACCTTGTATATGCTTGTAAGAAAAGTAATGAGTTGAAATCACTTCAAAGATGTCAGAATAAAGCGCTAAAAACAGTTTTTAGTCTACCGCTAACTTTTTCAACTTCATCATTATATAGAGATATATCCAAAACAGTTCTTCCGGTATATGGATTGTATAAAATGCAACTTCTACTTTATGTTTTTAAATCCCTCAACAGCGTTGGTTACCATACTATTTCGTTCCCCAGAAATCAAACTGTATTTAATACAAGAAATGCTTTAAATCTGAGAGTAGCAAGATGTCGATTGGAAACAACGAAGCAGAGAGTGGACCACGTAGGTAGTTTGGAATATAATCAACTTCCAGAAATTTTAAAATGCACTGAAAGAATTTCAATTTAAAAAAAAAATATTAAAGAATATTTATTAGAAAACCTAGAAATGCTTCTATTGTAAAAATTGTCACATTGAAATATATATGTATATCATAACCTTTTGTATGTAATTTTTACATCATATAATTTTTAATTTTATTTCTCTTTTTTTTTCTTGTAAGTTTTAAACATTAATTTTGTAATTTTTGCCAACTCGCCTCAATAATGTCCACGTGACGCTGAGGCACAATCTATTGTAATAACCCTTTTTATGAATAAAAAAACTTAATTACACAATGCATGAAAGTATATAACATATACACAGTTAATCTTTATTCAATTTAAATACATTTTTTTATGTTTAATTTAATTAATCTACAATTACTTTCACAAGCCTGTGACAACACAAAATTTAAGTTGTTTTAATTCACAATTTTGGTTTATGTATGCAAAGCAGACACAAAAATCTTTCATGGTTAATTTTTTTTTATATGTCTTACAAGAGTATCATTTTAATTTTCTCTACTATATATTGACGTGCCGCTACATCTACTTCATGCTACGTATATTTTTCAATCTGGTTGTCGTCCACAATATATTTTTCAATCTGGTTTTCGTCCACACTTAATGTTCTCAACAGCAGAATTTTTTAGCAAAATAAATTAGTTAAACGTTAGTTAAATATTAGTAAATCATTAAAACAGTGCTGAATAAGTATAAATAAAATTTTTGCTCAAAACATAATTTTAGCTAAAAATTTGCTGAAAAACGGTATACTTGATTTACAAGACATTTTACTAACTTTTCTACTAACTTATTTTTTGGAGTGTACTTGTTTTTCCTAATAAAATTAGCAGACGAATGACCAACTTTTCTTAACCAAGTTTATAACCACTTATTATTTAGCATCTAATAACTGCTCATTTTAAATTTTTTGTAAACGAACTGGTAAGCGTGACTTCTTATAAGCACGACCTTGTTAATCAAAAATAATGAGTAACGACTCCAAATAATAAGTAGTACAAAGCTATGATTTTCCATTATATAACCACTTATTTGGTAAAAAAAAGTTGACAAGTAGATTTTTCATACATTAATTAAAAAGAAAATCAAAATAACTGTTATTTTTTAACAGTAATTCTAAAAATCAGAAGTAAGACTTATTACGACCTATTAATTTGCGATTTTTTGAAACTAAATTCGTAATTGTTAGGTTAGGTTAGTGTGGATGACATACACAGAAAAAAATATTTCATAAATGGAATGCATTTTTTAATAATACAAGTATGTATGAATTTAACATTATAATTTTTTCCCAAAACTTTTTAGTACAATGTACGAACTGGTTCCATACGATACATGCTATGAAAATATCATGACGGACATTTTTTTAAATAATTCAATAATATTTGCTACTAATTTAAGGTACGAACTGGTTCCATACGATACATGCTATGAAAATATCATGACGGACATTTTTTAAATAATTCAATAATATTTGCTACTAATTTAAGGTACTAAGGAGTTTTATTAAAAGCAATTGTGTGGGTCCATAGACAATGGAGTTTGTGTCTCTGTATTTTAAAACAATCGTAATATACATTCACAATATTATTACGTTAAAAAACTACAGAAAATACCTATTAAATTAATTGAAAATACATTAAAAAAGAGGAATAATAATACATTTTTGATATTTATTTTAAACATTGTTTAAACGACAGATAAAAGTAGTAAAAACAACATAATAAAACAATCTTCAATATTTAAAGGACAAAACGTAAAAAATAATTTGTTTGGATTTTTTTTTGTTTTTTTTTAATAACAATTATCTCAAACTTGTAAAAAAGACAAAGTACGGTCTTGTTTACTCCCCCTTTACATCTTGTCTTTAAACAAAACAAAAAAGTGTGAAAATAAAAAGAAGAATAAAAACAAAAAGCGTGTATTGTATTGTAGAGCTTGCACATAACGAACAAGTTTTCAATTTATTATTGATCAATGTGATAATCTTTAACTTCGAGCTCATATATTAGTTCTCAGTTAGTGGGATAACAAGGTTATATGAATGATTGATGTTTGCATGGGATTGTCACTTCTTTCAAAACGTGTTTTGTTGATGGGAACCTAGAAAATTCTCGAACTAGATCTATCAACACATTCCTGAAAGTGGTCAACTAATAAACTTGAAAACAAAAACTCTATAGATTATTTGTTAGGACACTATCCTAATACATAAATATAGAGTATGGCTTCGAAATTGAATAATTTACATTTTCATTGTTTTCTTTTTGTGATTACAAAAAAGTCCATGTTTGTATTTATTTGTTATGATTGTATGTTTGAATTTCTTGTAAATTCAGTTGAAATAATTTTGTATTTAATCAAACATTTTTTTTTTTTAATTATTGGATATTTTTTAAAGACAAAACAAAAAAAATTAAAAATTTAACTACCAATATTTAACTATTAGTTAACGAAAGTACGTAAATGAAGTTTGTTTTTTTAGACTACCGATAGAAAAAGTTTAAAAATTAATTTCTATGTATTTTAATTGATTCTTCATTTGAAAACAACCTTTACGTATAACTTTATACATAAATTTGAATCGGTAACAGGAAATGTACAAAATTAATGCTCATGAACCTTGTGCTAGTATATGTTAAAAAATGTGAACTAGTTTTTAGTAACATATTATTTCAAGGAAAATTAGTGGACATTCGAACCGTGCGAAAAGCTATAATTGACGTCCAAAATTATGTTTTTTCTAACAAATTTTTTACTTGTAACATGGAAAACAAAATTTAGTTTAGTGTAATTTTTTGATATTTTTTTTTTTTAAATATTTACTGAGGTAAATAACAAATAAATTCTTTTGAATTAGCCAAAACTTTGAAATAAATTGAGTTGACTCTTATATCATTTAGTGTATAAAGTGTTGATGTTAAATGGTAGTTGACTACAAAATTCTTAAAAAATCTTCCTAAGTCTATTCAAATGCTTTTGTAAGAAGTCAACAGATATGCAATGAACGCAAAGTTGAGCTTTGTGACTGTTGTGCACATCAATTAATTTTTTGTAATCGTTTATTATATAGGTGCGATGAGAAAGGCAATTTAGAATTCTTTCGATTTATAATTTTTATACCCTCCATCCCATAGTGCAGGAGGGTATATTCACTTTGTCAAATGTTTGTAATTCTTTTAAAAAAAATCTGGGACCCCATAAACTATATATATTCTTGATCAGCATGGATAGAGAAGTCGATATAGCCATGTCCGTCTGTCCGTCTGTCCGTCTGTCCGTCCGTCTGTCTGTGGAAACACAAAATACTCCTCCAATACAGAAGAGGTACTGCTAATTTTCAGTCAAATTGTTTGTTGATATCATGAGCAGTTTTCTAGTGAAAATGATCAAAATCGGTTAACGCGTTCAAAGTTATGAGTGAAAATGTGGGAAGACCCCTAAAATTTTTTTTTTTTATTTCATCATACATACATACATACATACGTACATTCAATGCTTATACACAAGAATATACGCAAGCAGGGATGGCTGTCAATATCGCTGAATTACCGTCCCCGATTCTAACACCTTTCAACTGACTATCGTTATCGCTTAAATACCGTTACCGATATTCTTGAAATACCGTTATCCGTAAAATACCGTTACCTTAAAATACCGTTACCGAAATAATCTAACAAGATCTGAACAAAAAAACTTCTGTAAATAGATATATTTTCCCAAAGTGTGATCATAAACTAGACAGACATTTAAACTCGGGCATAATGCGGTTAAAAATTGTGGTGTGCATTAACATTACCTGTATAACTAAAATAACGTTATCCTTAAAATGCCGTTACCAAAATAATTGAAAAATCTTTTTCCCTAAAATAAAGTTACCGAAATATCTAAAATATCGTTACCGCTAAAATACCGTTAGCGAAATAAATAAAATACCGTTAACGCTAAAATACCGTTAACGCTAAAATCCCGTTACCGAAATAACTGAAGTATAGTTTCCCCTAAAATACCGTTACCGAAATAAAAGAAAATAGCGTTACTAGGACAAATAACCACATAGAATCGGTTACCATCCATGGTCATGATCAACACTTAAAAACAAAAAAAAAAACTCACAAAATATTGTTGTTGTTTTTTGTTTTGTTTTGTATACAGTATGTATGTACGGCCCTATGCTCCTTATAGGAACGACGGGAATATATATATATATGTATGTACGTATGAATTAGTAGCAATCGCATGCAGAGTTGCCAGGTTTGACGATTTGTCGTCATTTTGATGATATTTAATACCCAAAATAACTAAATGACTATTTGACGACTTTTGCTTCCAAAATGACGATTTTTTAACAATAATTTAATATGTCAGCAAGATCTACTTATTTATCATTCTCATAAAATCGCCGGCTCGATTATTAAATTTATATTATTTCGTTAAAAATTGAAAGCAAAAACATTGTTTTTTGATCGATAGCTAGCTTTTATATGCTAATATGATGTGAAATACAATTTTGCAAAAATGCAAATCCTAGAATTGAATAAAACTTAATCCAAACCGCATTTATTTTTTTATAAATTCATTACGGGTTTAGCTTAATTTAGTTTCTGTGTTTATATGTTTAGAACATTTCTTTAAATTTTTATAAAATTTAATTGGAGTTAGATTTAAATAAAAATAAAAAAATTTCATGTTAAAACACAAGGCATGGACTTTTTTTGCGAAACAAACAGATCTCTAGCCCGAATATATTTCATGTTGAAAGATGATATATATACAACTTTAAATGAAACAAAATACATCCAAAAATAAATCCGGTGCTTAAAAAACAGGCCTAATAATATAAATAAAGTGCCAAAATTTAATAATTAAAAATATAACATTAAGTTTGTTCGATAACACAAAAATTTGTACAAGTTTTTACTGGAAGGTGTTCGTTTAGACAAATACGCAGTAAAAACTGGTAAAAAGAGAGAGTAAAGTGACAGTTTGATGCCAAAGAACTTACAAGTTTTTACTGGATACATTTTTGGCAGTAAAAATTTGTGAGAAGAAAAAAACATATGATTGAAAAAATATGCTTATATTGTAAGTAAACAAAAGCAAATATTAAATTAATTTATAATTGTTTATGGATTGAAAGTGAAAATTATTAAATAATTAACTATGGAAGAAGTTAAAAAACATTTAAATTATTTTTGGTCGATAATTTCAATTAACTTTTTCCTTTTCCATAATGACCAGTTGATTTTTTTTTAATATTTAAAACAAGCTATTTTATCTAATTTAATAATTCCTACAAATTTTCTGTTCGTTTACTTTTTTGTAAATTTGTCTTACTATTTGTAATTTTGTTACTGAGTAGTTTTTACTGAACTTTACAGGAAAAGTAATCGAACAGACTTATTGTTAAAGAATTTCCAAATTTTGTAAAAGAATTTAATATTTAAAAAGTTGTGCCACTGAAATGTTGTTCACAGAATTATGCAGATATAAGTGTTTAACAGTTCAAGTGGTAAAATTAGTTTGATTTAAAGTTGTATTTATTTGATCTTTCAACATTATATTTTTGTTATTTTATTAATTAATAATCATATAATTACAAGTTATATACTATTACCCTAACCGAGCACTAGCTACTATGGCATTCGGCGCGTTGTAGCGAAAACAGATCAGTGCCTCTGGTGGGAATCGAACCCACGACCCCCGCACTGATAAGCCAGCACGCTACCAACTAGCCTACTGGGGCACACTGTTTCAACATTTTATAAATATGAATATCGTTGTAAAATATAATGATTTTCGAAGTTTAAACCAAAGAGAAGTGTCAAAAATCGTGTTATATTACAACGATGACGCGTTAACATTTGAAATGTGAATAACATTATTGTATTTTATTTTTTATTAAAACTTTATCCCTCTTCTAACAAATATATTTTATTTTGACGATTTTTCAAAATATGATGACGATTTTGACGATTTTTTCTAGAAAGTTTGTCGTTTTTATGCTTTGCAAACCTGGCAACACTGGTTATAAGTGCAAATGCGAGAAGCCCTCGAAAAATTGTTAAGCTAATTTATAAAGTATGCTTTTGTTTTCCATATACCAGGCTTGCCATATACCTTTTTTTGTTAACCCCAACAAATCAAAAAATCACCAATTAGAAAAAAGGTAGAACAAAATAGTTTAGTTAAAATTCTTTATTTATTTGACTGCATTAACCGGAGTTGCCAGACACATTAATCGTTATCAGATCAAAAAAATATCCAGGAACAAAATCCCCGAATCCAACAATGTAAATTCATAACTTTTTTTCGTACACTATTTTTACTTATTTTCATTCTCAACCTTTAATAAATTTGCAAGGAAACTCTTACACTCTAATTAAATTTATTAAAAACCCCATTAAATTTAAAGGACATTCACTTTCAGAACTTTTTTATTTAAGACATATAAGGTGCATACTTCATCTTAAAATCTTTTGATTATATGCATTTGTTTTCCTTAAAAGCCCTAATTTTTATTTGATACATACAAAAATAATCTAAATTAAAGTATTGATGTGTAAAAACCAATCGAATTTTGGGAAAATTTCTTAGGGTTCTTATTCTAGGAGTCGTAAACGAGAATTGCACAAGCAACTGAGTTGAAAAACAATAATTTGAAATACCAGTTTCTTTAATTTTTTGTGTCTCGAAAACACCCTAAACACTCGAAAGATTTTCTTTTATAATTTTTGACAAACTTAGTTTCATCACACTTTCCGTTTTACTTATGTGATGTATAGTATAAACACATGTGTTGTAATGTAAACTGGCATTTCATAATTATTTCATTATGTATGTCTCCGCAAGTGTATTTTTGTTCCCTTAAATTTATCTAAAATTCTGATTATTCGAAACTGTTTTTATGCGTTTGTATTCATTGCATCTCTTCTAACGATCCAAAAATATATTTTAGTAACTTTCTTTCATTATTATATAGGCAAAGAGACAAACAACAGGCGAATTTTACAACAGTTTTTTTAACATCATAAGGAACTATACAAATATATATATTTTTCACTACACGTTCTTCTTTAGGTAATCAGAATAACCTTTGAATACCCACTGCAGAATTTCAGATTCATTTTAGTAAACTTTAATTAAACATTTTTTCTTTTGTAACATCCCAAATACATTAATCAATCAGTCATATTTTGTTTTACTTATAAAACAACATTATTTTTGTTATTTTTACAAAGAATATAGATATTAATATTGTTTGCACTTTCCCTGGTTTATGAAAACACCGAGATGGAGGGTATCCAAAAATTCGTCACAGCCGAATTTAATCTTTTTTAATACCAAATTCGGCACATCGGACTTTAATGCTTCCACTTGTTTTTAATAAAAGTGTTTTATAGGATCGATAACAGACTTCATAAACAATAATTTCTATTAAATATCAATGAAAATATTTCATACAAACTATGAATTTTATTAATTAAGCAATAAAACTTTCCTAAATGAAAAACAATTTCTTATCATTTATGAAGAATTTCATTAAAATTCATTTAATGAAACGCGTCTCATTGATTCTATTAAACATTTCTTTGGGGACTTTTTTTGATAAAAAAAATCATTGTTTTAGTGAAGGAACTTATTAATACTACGCACAAAATTCGATCACTGTACAGCCTGTACTAAAACAGGGTGAAGCAATCAAAATATTACAAATGACTCTCGCCTCCTTTACAATTTCCAATTTGATTAGTTCCGATCGGATCAGTACTTTAGAAGTTCTATATTTATAACCATTATTTTTTAAATCCCTCACTGTGCAGAGCTAAAAAAACTTTTATGTGTGTCGTATAAACCATCAGTGCGTATACTCGATATAAATACAATATAAACAAATATATCAATCATACGCCTAAGTGGGTTTTATTTATTATTTCTTAAGTTGCTTTATTTGTATCGATAGTAGTGGTACCGAGCGGGACTGATTTTTATAAATCGCGGGATGTGGGATTTTGAAAACTGCGATCCCGGGATTTATTTTTTATTTTTCGGGATTCAGGGATTATTCGGGATTTTGGGACTAATTTTTTTTATAATTTTTAGTTCATGACTAAAAACATATATAATCAACCACACGATTTCTCCCATCCCTTCCGATTTCAACTAAACTTGGTGTATATAAAATACATCATATAACTATAACCTCGTCCAAATGCATGATCTTGAAATATCGCGTTTCAAAATATGAAAAATATTCGAAAATTTTAAAAAACTAGTCGTACATAAATTTCCTCATCTTAACTCCTTAAGCTACGAGAAACAATGATACCTCATTTTAAAGCTACTTAAATTGTGGTTTTACTAAAGCACACAAAGTATTTACTTCTCCACTGCAGAATGCATTGTTTTCAAGAACAGCGGTTCAAAAAGCTGTATTTCACAACACTGGTTTTTTAAATTTCTTAAAAAAATATATGTTAAATATAAATCACTTCCCAATGTCGCATCCTAATCCCCATGAGAAGCTCTTACGCTATCAGGAGCTATGAATAAAAATGTGAAACGGGCAGGAGTACCACATATGGATTTAGTGACGGTATAGAAGAATTATTTGTAATTAACGTATATTTTTTAAAAATTTTAGAAAAGGAGTTTTTTTGAAATACAGCGCTTTGAACCACGGAATTTGAAAAACAAATTATTTTTACCGCCAATAAGTGAATTATTTTTGTGAACCAATAAACCCGCGAAGTAAAATGAGATATCAATGAATTATGTTGCTTAAGCGGTTAAATTTGGGCAATCAATTATGTGGAACTACTTTTGCAAAACTTTTATTTTTATTTTTTGAATAAATGTTTTTTTTTATGTTAATCTTTTTTTCTACTATATTTAGTATCTTTCTTTTTCCTTTTATCCATAACTTTGAATCCTGTAAGAGAACTACATATCATTTTGGCAATGGCATAGTGGAATAAATTATAATTAACATATATCTTTTTTAAAAAAATTAAAAATAACAGTTTTTTTTTTTTTAAATACAGCGTTTTAAACAGCAGATTTTGAAAAAATTCATTTCACTTTCAAAAAATTTGTATTGAATATTTCAAAAAATTTCTTTAATTTTTAGTTTATTTAAAGCGCGGCAAAAGTGGCTTTTCAATGTCAATGCACCACATATATTTAACTGTTAGAAAGATATGGACGACAACTTTTGTTAAACTCCCGATTTTTTTTTTTCATTTATTAAAATACGATATTAAAACTACCCTTGGAGCTAACAAATGAATATATATATGACACTTACCGTCCATACCGAGTTTGGTTAAAATTGAAAGTGGCAAAGTTAAAGAATTTGATATTTTTTGATAGTATTATATGGAATGAGTCTCATATATAATACTCAAATATAATAATTCATTCGGAAATTTTACTATTCCCATCTTATAGTATGAAACACAAACAAAAACTATTAGCTCATTATTGACCAAGTGTTCCGTTTTCAACACAGTATTTTTAAACGGTTATATTTTTAAATTATTAAGTATAATTAAGCGATTTAAAAACGTTAAACTAATTAAACAGCTTCACTGCAAGCGTGAATAAAAACTTGTGGAACGTTGTCAAGAGTTGCCAAATAATTATTTGAAAAAATCAATTTTTACATTTTTTGAAAGGATCTTTCCCAAAAATTATTTAAAAATGTAGAAAAGCCTAATCTTACATATGTTGATGAGACAATATGAAACTGTTTTCTCCGCTAAAAGTAGTTGATCAATCGTGCATAGTTATTGATAATCTGACCGATCGCACCATGCATTTTTTAAATTCAGAAAGTCTAAAATACTAGAAAATTTATTCCATTTTGACTCATAACTAAAATAATGGCTGGTTTTTATTAAAATACTCAATTACCTCAATATTTATAAAGATTATAATGTCAGGGTTACCATAATAAAATTTTTAAAAAATGGTAAAAATACACGATATTCATAAAAATTAAAAATCGGTTAATTTATAATATCACAATTTCATATATATTTGAAAAAAGATTTTTTTTTTCACAAATTTATACAAAATTTTTGTTTAAATATCTTTACCCGTCTATTATTTATATTCTGACAAAGCTTCAACTTTGTTTGCAAATATTTCCATTGGACGGCAGTTTCAGGGAAAACAAATAATACACGTTACTTAATAAATAATTTTTTATATATCTGCGAAGTTTGCTTGAATGTCCAGCTGATCTATGACATGTCTTTAATAAGTTTATAATGTAAAAAATAGATTTAATAATGATCCTAAAAAAACATACATACGAGGGCGGATCAATAAGTCCTTGACTTTTCGAACTTCTCTCGTAGTTATACAAAATGCAACATTACTCCCATCAAGTCAAATTTTGAGCAAGTTCCGTCGTTTACTTTGCGTTTAACAGCTGTTCAAAACATACAACCTCGTGGATTATTTTAAAAATGCTCATTAAATATTACAATCAAACCAAGCAAAAGCTTGATAAATACTATGGGGACTCTGCACCATGTATTTCAATGGTAAAAAAGTGGTTTACTGACTTTCGTTGTGGTCGCACAAGCACAAATGACGCTGATCGTTCTGGACGGTCAATTGAGGACAATACACCCGAAAATGTCGAAAAAATCCACGATATGGTGTTATCCGATCGAAGAGTAAAAGTGCGTGAGATTGTTGATGCCATAGAAATTTCATATAGCAGTGTGGTTTCGATTTTTAATGATCAGTTAGGTTTAAGAAAGCTGATCAGTTGGGTTTGCTCACAATTGACCATAAATGTAATCGTGTGACAACTTCAAAGGATTGTTTGTAGTAGTTTAACCGCAATTCGAATGAGTTTTTGCTGCGTTTTGTAACTGTGGATGAAACATGGATCCATTACAACACTCCGGAGACCAATCGGCAGTCTAAATAATGGGTTTCTCCGGATGAAATGGCTTCGAAGAGGCCAAGGTAAGTTTGTCGGCCAATAAGATGATGGTAACAGTTTTTTAGGATGCACGCGGGATAATCCACATCGATTACCTTCAAAAGGGGAAAACACTAAACGGCGAATATCATGTCAACTTATTGGACCAATTTAACGAGGGTTTAAAAAAACGACCCCATGTGGCCAAGAAAAAATGTTTTTTTCATCAAGATAATGCCAGGGAGCACACGTGTGTAGTCTCAATGGCAAAATTCCATAAATTGGGATACGACTTGATACCTCATCCGCCATATTCTCCGGATTAGGCCCCCAGTGACTATTTCCTATTTCCAAACCTAAGAAAATCATTCGGTGGAAAGAGATGTAGCTCCAACGATGAAATTATTGATCAAACAAATGCCTATTTTATGGACCTCGAAAATCCTATTTTTTTGGAAGGGATACAATAATTGGAAAAACGTTGGACTAAGTGTGTCGAGTTAAAAGGAGATTATGTTGAAAAATAATTTTTTTGTTTTGCAAAAAAAAAACTTTGTTTCATTCAAAAAGTCACGGACTTATTGATCCCCTTCGTATTATTAGAATTTATCAGTCTATGAATTCAAAAGTATTTTAATTAAGTTATTTCAGGGGGTTTAAAAAATGGTTCCATTTTTTGTTTAAAAGGGAATTCATTGCAAATAATATATTTATGGCCTGTTTCTCGATTTCGAAAGAATGCTTTCTTTCGCTTTATAAGCGAAAGAAAACTGATTTGGGGTTCTCTAACTACATTTCTATGCGAACGATGATTTGAAGTACAAGTCGAATGAAACGTAATAGTTTTCATACAAAACTTGGTTTCTCTATTTCGAACGAGTTTCAACGCTGCGAACGTAAATGTCAAAACCAGTCACTTGCTTTTTTCATTTCGAGTAACAAAATATTTTCAATAAAATATATCATTCATTCCATGAGAAAACGCAATAAATCTGAACAACCTCTAGTTATAAAGTAGACAAGTACATATTCCAAATATCGTTTAAATAAATAAAATGCGATATTCATGTACAAAATATTCATGTACAAAATATAAAAAAATCGGAGAACCTCAGAAAAAAATATCCTCATTTTTCAGTGTTCTTTGCTGGAATGAATGATATAATAAAAATTATAAATATCTGTAAAAAAAGCAACGGATAACAAAAGGTAAGAATAAAATAACACGAATATTCGTAGATTATTACGAACTTTAAATTTCAGCTTAAAGAAATCCACAATGGAACAGCTGAAAACGCTGGCGTACTTTTTTGACTTCCTTTTTTTTTATTTATTTATTTATTTTTCTTTTGTTTTATTTATTTATTCGTCATATACAGCTGATCACTGTTGAGTAGTGTTGTATTAATCTTCAAGCAGTTTAGAAGTATTTTTGGTACTTTTAAAGGAAAAGTTGAAAATATCCGGTCTGGCGCCACTATGATTTGTAAATACGTAAAACACAAAAATTGGCACACGTAAGTATAGGCGAACGATAGCTTTCGAAATATAGAAACCCAAATTGATTTGAATTCGAGTGACTAGATTTCTTTCGACTAGGTTTTCGTTCGAGATCTAGGAATAGGCCATTAGTTATTAAATTTTATTTCAACCAATTAAATTGATTTAAATTAGAATTATATAGTTTTGTGCAATATTATAACAGCAGAATTATAATTTTTAAATTTAAAAAGGTAAGTAAACATTTTGTTTTATTTTCTGTTTTCGTTGTTTAACAGACTGTCATACAGAAAAAAATGTAATAAAATAGACAAATTTAAAAATTTAAAATCCCGGAATTTTCTGGGAAAAAATCCCTAGATTCCGGACTTTATAAATTTGGAATATCCCGGGATTTTCGTCATCGGCATTTTGTAATCGGCACCCCTAATCGATAGTAATACAAACATGACCTTACATAGAAATTATTTCTCAATTAATCGCGAAGTTTACTTCAGGCCACTACTGTAAATATATATAACCACAAAATAAAAATTAATTGATATTGTCAGAAAAATAATATTTATGTTATATCTTCAGGCTGTTAATTGTGTAGTTGCTATTATTATTGGTATTGTTTTGTATGGTGTCACATGGTAAAACAACAAAAGTGGTATTTTGTTTTTGTTGTTGAGATTTTATTTGGTTTTCATTAAGTTTTTTTTAAATAGCCTGCTGCCCAACTTACAATTAAAAGGACAATATAAAAATTTAATAAAAAGTAGCAAAACCCTTAAAACCAAATATCTTTAATAGAAAACTAAATGTATGAAACTTTAAAATATCTCGGTAATTTGATAACATAATAGTGTATTGAAGACGGAGAGAAAAAAAAAAAATACAAAAATGAACACTTTTAAGTTAAGCAACCAAGCTAAACTAATGGGAAAAGAAAAGTACAAAAAAAAAATACAAACTTTGGAAACTATCTAGGTTTAGACATGGATGTATATGAGTTTATTTTTTTATGTGTAAATAGAAAAAACATGATGAAATAGTGCATAAACCACATAAAAGAGTAAGCTAAGATAACGATATACCCATAAACATGTTAGCTCAGACATTATATTTACATGGTCGTATGTAAGGCGAAGAAAAACAAGTACAGTAAAACCTTTTTATAACAGAGAACAACAATGACAGATAATACAACTCAACGGTCAAAAAGACTTGGCTTACAACACATCTTTTTACTTAAGCCTTTGTACGCTGATTCCAATCTAGGATTTTTTTGATCTCATTTGTAGTTTTTAAAATATAACGGTTTATATATTTTTATATATAATTTGGTTAATTTAGCGAAAATTTATCACAAATTATGTTTTTTTTTTATAGTACAATAATAACTTTCGAATCATTAAGTGTTAGTCTGAATATTGTTAATCCGTATTTTTTCCTGAAGATGCCGCCCAATGCATTAAGAGATATTAAAGAAAATAAATAAATATTTTATTAGATGAAAATATTGGTATCGAGCTTAAATATTAATTTACTAAAATGTCGAAAAAACTTATTTTGAAATATTAATCTACACTAAATTATCTTTAACTTGGCCCAGTAAAAAATTTTCGTATTTTTATAAGCAGGATAAAGCAAATGCCCTGATATGAGTGCTTAATATAACATTATACGGAGAAGCAGCAAAATAAATAAAACAAATTTTGAGCTTACTGTTTTCAGGTTGTAAGCAGCTTACCCTAATCCCTTCTTACAAGGATGCAGGCTGTAATGCAGAAAGTTTCATATGGTGGATTATAAACGATCTGTACCAGTTTTCCCGAGTGATTACCGATTGTGTTTGGTGTTTTCGAGTATGTTATAAAAAATAATTAGTTCTTTATTTGTTTCTGTAGAGCTAACACGTGGTGCGGTAAAAACATAAATATAATTATTGTATTATCTAAAATTTAAACAACAACAATTTAATATCTGTAGAATTTTATGTAAAGTACATTTTATAATATTCATATTGTTACTTTTACTTGTAATAATGTAGTGATGAAATATGATTTTAGCGAAAGCCATGAAATCACAGCATTTTATAAGCGCTTAAAACCGCGCTTCTTTTGTCCAAAAATAATGCTTCTAAGTGGGAATTCGCCATATAAAAATCATATCATATGTAAGTAGGTTTGTAAGGGATTACTTTTGGCTTACTATCTTACACACCTGCTTGCAGGTAAGCAGCGTTATTTACTGGCGTGTATAGTCGTGTCGGTGTGTGTATCTGGATATCGCCCTGATATTGCAATGAAGTTGAAAATTGTCCCTTTTCAGTTTTATCCTTATAAATTTTATGTACACTAGGATAGTATGTAGGTAAATACCACTGCAATTGTAGTCAAAAACAAATGAAATTTCACTTGAAGAAAGGACGACTAACATTTCGTTAAATTCAACTAACATTTTTCATTTGTTTTTACTATTTAAAAAATTACTAGTAAATGTAGTAAAAATTAATCACATATGTTAGTAAAAAATAAACCAACATTTACTTTTTTAAATAACAAAAAACAACTGTAAAAAATTAATGTAAAATCATAAAACAGTCATTTGATGTGGTTTGTTTTGTTAAATGAACTACAAGGTTAGTAAAAAATTTAATTTGCTCAACAAATGACTGACATTTACATTAAACATATATAAACTGTATTACAACCCAAACAACTACATATTTTTAAAGTAAAAGTTCCCTGAGTCTATGCTTAAATATATAGAAAATGTATTACAGTGTATTAGGGTTATAACTTTTTGGATTTTTTTTTTTGCAAATATCAAAAATTACATGGCATAGCCGTTTGAAGAAAATATAAAGAACTAGGATCTCACTTTTTCGCGGTCGTTAAAAAAGTTCTCACACCAAACGCTATAAAGTTTTTATTCTTGTTAAATTTTTTAAAAATTTTAAATTTTTCTTAAACTTACATAATTGTGTGCTTACTTATTGTTGTTTACTTATGCTATCATCAATAAAAAATATTTTCCTGCCACACATACTCATAGCATTATATTATTTAAAATAAATATTTAAATAAAAAGACTTTTACAAATTGGTTTCGTTGCGGAAGGTTTTTGTTCCGAATCGACTAAAAAAAAAAAATTTAATTTATTATTAGCACAATATTGTCCATAAGCTATTGCCACTCTTATAAACATTTCATTTTAACTGCTGCCAGACCAGCAGTTTTACTTTTGAGTTAAAAAATTCACTAAAAATCGATAAAAGCTTTGTTGTTCTACAACTTGTTTAATAATCGGTTTCCGTTAAAAGTTTATTATTAAAAATATAGCAATTATTTTTCTCATAGATACTTTTTACCTTAATTTTATAAATCGCCAACAAAATCAAAATTTTTTAAAAACAAATTTTAAGCAGATCTTATTAATTTTTGTGAGGCGGTAAATTGGGTTGGATTTTTTTGAAAATATATCGTCTATTTCATGATCAAATGACAAAAACCATAGAATGCAATATTTTTTTATTTTTCTATTACTATTTTTTTTCTATTTCTTAATAAAATAAAATAAAATAAAATAAAAAAGAAAAATAAAAAAATTAATATTTTCAATTTATAACGAGCTTTCAAACCCCCGTATATTTACAAAAGTAAAGCAAATCAAACATATTAGCTACGTTGATACTAGTATTTCGATCTGGCTAAAGATCTCATCAGAACCTGAAGTTTTAGAATGCTAGAGCCTATATAATAGGCAGAACTTTAACAAAAAACCTATTAATAATCAATTTTGCTCCATTATTGTCTTCTTAGTAATAAATTAATTGATAAACAATACATAAATTCCAAATAAATTAGCGATATTAAACACGTTTTGCAATCGATTGTGTTGTTGTTTGTTTGGATGCTATTCGGAAGGTAGTTCCAAAGATGGACCGAATGAAAAAAAAATTGTGTTTTTGATGCCTCACTACGATGTCTAAAAGTTTTTATCTTTTTACCCCTCAAATACCTCGAGGAGGTCAAGCGGTTGTGAAAATATGAAGGGTCTTTTAGGTATATTATATAGCATGGTTGACAAGTACTACCTTTTCATAATAACGGTAGTTTCCTACCACGTCCAAATCAAGGACGATATGAAAATTTTATAACCACGATTCCAAGAGAGACATGTGTCATCTGATATCACAGGGTTTATATCAAAATAATTTCCTAATTTTGTTTAATCAACAAAATTATCGGTATTTTGAATTAAAATGAATATATTTCAAAATCAAACAGGTAAACTAGCTAAATAAAACCGGCCATAAAAGAAGAAAGATGTCCTTAATGGAATCACATTTTTAAAATATGCATGTGTGTCTTAAAGTTACTGTGGTAGCCAACTACCACTATTATGCGAAACTAGTGAAAGCCAACCCTAGCTATATCGATATTATTTTTTAGAGTTTTTAAACATTTTTAAAAGTCGCGAAATTTCATTTGTTTCTTACCAAGGTGTTTATTAGTCAATAATTAAACTTTCAAACATATATCTCAAAAAATGGGTACCGTAGATCCAAATGTTATGTCAATTTACATATTTTAAAAATGAGTCAAAAAAAAATAATGAATGGCCATAAGATGAGCCTCGTAAATAGTTTTTTTTTTTGCAACTTCAAATTAAAATTTTCTATAACTTATACCATAAATTTCAAAAAAAAAAGTTGAAATTTTCTAAATTTAAATAAATTTTTTTCATCAAAACTAGAAAATGTAAACACAAGCAAACGGGTTTCTATCGTTGCGTTTTGTTTTTTGCTGAAACTCAACACAATCATTTTGTTGTGCACATTAAACATAAACACAGTGTTGCCATGTATTTTTTTCAAAAAACTGTAAAAAAAAAACTGTTTTTTTAAGAAAAAACTGTTTTTTTTTAATAAAAAACTGTAGAAAAGACAGTTAATATGTGCATTTTGAATTCAATTGCATTTTATTTAAACATAAAACAACATAAAAAACATTAAACACATAACATAAAGCATTTTATATACACAGAAAAAAAAAAATATTTTTGTTGTAGACTAACTTTTAATTATACTAACAAAAAAAAAATGTTTTTACAAATTTATGTTATTCAGATCACAAGTGTGCTCATTTATAAAACTACATTTTAATTAACAATAGGCCTAATATGTTTTGTTTTTTCCGTGTACTTGTTTAAAGTAAAAAAAAAATATAATATAAAAAAACATATTTATATTAATTATTTAAGATATAGCAAAAAATAGCTACAAAACCATAAAAAAAAAACAAAATAATTCATCACATTTTGAGATCTTACTTAATTACATAAAAATATCAGTTATACATTTTTGATTAAATTTGATTTTCATTTCGTTTGATTCCACAAAATTTTAACACAATCAAATGCTAAAAAGAGAATTTACTACACAGTTGCTACACAGTTGCATTTAATGCGTAGTATTATTTTTTATTGAAATATTTGTGCAACTTTTGTATTAAATATATAAATTCAATTAAAAGAAAATAGATCGAGCAGGTAAACTGTTGAAAACTGGAAAAAACTGAAAAAAAGGCTGAAATTAAACAAAAACTGTTTTTTTTTCATGAAAAACTGGAAAACTGTTACTCATCCTAAAAAACTGGAAAAACAGTTTAAAACTGGCAATATGGTAACACTGCATAAACACAACATTTCTTTATTTTTATTTTGATTTGTAAACAGAACACAAATACTTTCACAAACTAGTTTTTGATGAGAGAACAAACTAAACGATTTTGTTCTGTTTGTCCAATATTTCAAACAGTTTGATTTTGTTGTGTTTATGGAATAGAACAAAACTATTTGTAAACCGTTCTCAGTGTTTATGTCATATTACAAGTGAAAAAATTTTTCATTGAATTTTATAAATAATTGCATTAGTTTAATAAAAGTTTCAACGGAGGAGTTCCAGTGAAATTTCATAAAACTAATGCAAAAAAAACATTGATAACATGCAGAAAAATCATTTCTTTATTTTGCCAACCACAACGTTAAAACGCATTTTAATGTTTAAGTTGAATGAACACAAAAAATAACCACTTGCGAAATAATAATGATTGACGAAAGAAACATTTTCGTTTTGTTCCTTTGAGCTCTTGTGTTGTGTTTATAAATACGAACGAAACAACAAAGATCGTTGTATTTTTTTTTTTTTTTTATAGGAACGCTATGTTAGTGGTACATAAATTTTCGAACTCTGACCAAAACACAGGTTTTGTTGAAAACAAGTGGAAAAGCATTATAAGGTATGTAAATTGAGAATAATAATGATATTGCATTTATAAAATAAAACTGCACGAAAATGCGTTTATTATATCAAACAATTTTTATGTTTAAAGGAACTTCTTAAATGACAAAAAAATCTAAAGAACCGGGGGGTTTAAATTTAACACACATTTACATTTTTTTTACAAAACTAAAACCTTTTTAAAATTGGCGAGTTTTTGCTAAATATCTCTATATGTCTCCATTGTCATATGTCTCCAATTAAAGCTAATTAAATACTATATCTCTCTACAATATATACTCTATACAGCATTTTCAGTCCCATTGTAACTTTAAGAGCTATTTGTTGATATATCGACAATTTTGCTTAAATTTTAACGCAATTAAAAAAAAAGTAGATTCTCTTGTAAATTTAAATAACGAGAAAGGGTTTTTATGAGATTATCTCCGATTTTGATGAAATTTGGTTATTTTGTAGAGAAAAAAAATCTAAGGTGGGGTGTCTAAGATTATTGGCCATAGCTTGGATATAAAGGGTTAAAAGTGGGGTAAGACATTACCCATTTTTTGGTTTTTTTAATTTATTTGGCATTTGATTCGAAGAAACAATAAATAAATGTTATATTTCGGGTATGAGTTTTCTGGTTTCTTTTTTTTTGCACTTTTTCGTTTTTGTATTTTTACCAACTCTTTTCCATATACACAGTTCGAAATTAAGTTTTTTGTAAAAACCAAATGTGATCGGTAAAAGGTCATGACTTGATATTGTTACGTTTGTAATGTAAGATGAGCGCAGGTTTGATTCTTACAGCCGCAGGTTGTTGAAAAATGTATCATATAGAGACAATCTGACAATTACAAGACACAAATAATAATACAATTGAAATGGAAAATCACTGATGAGGCTGTCCATAAAAAAGGCAGAAACTAGTCTAGTCTGATTTAAAAATTAATAGTGTTTATAGTTTTAAGAGAAAAACATTTATTCTTAACTTCAACATTTCTAAATCAAATTATTTTTCTTTAATACAATTCTAGCTGACCGAGAATTAAAAAGACAACGTCTTTTTCCAATTTTAAATGTTATCATAAAATTGTATACAAAAACTTAAATGGTGAATAATGTTAACTGTTTTTATGCAATTATAATAAAAAAGGACAAAAATTATATTCTTTGTGAACTAATTATATTTTTTTTTAACATGACAGCATGTCACTCTAAAAAATATGAAGCTTGATACCCATATTGCCTATATTCGAGGCACAGGTTCGGCACCATAATGAAAAATACAGGGGTTCGGAAAAACCCCGACAAAACCCGAACTAGCTGGAATATCGAAAAAAGAAAGAATAAGTGCCCACTTAAACTTAACAATGATCAGTATATGTGACTATAAAGTACCCTAAACTTATCACTTTCTTTACAATAAAACTATACAACAACGAAACAAAAAGTACGAAAATTGTACCAGGAGATGGTTTTTTAAAGTTGCTACCCGAAAATGTTACATTTATATATAGTTTCTTTTGATCAAATGCCAAATAAAATCAAAAAACCAAAAATGGGTATTTTTTACACCACTTTTAATTGCTTAAATCCCCACTATGGGCGATAATCTTAGACACCCTAACCTTAGACAGACAGTTTTAAGTACAGATTTGTGTTATCGAAAATGTGTTTTATGAATACACTCAGGGAACTTCTGCTTTAAAACTATGTAGTTGTTTGGGTTGTTATACAGTTTCTTTATTTTTAATGTAAATGTCAGTCATTTGTAGAACAAATTCAATTTTTTACTAGCATTGTAGTTTATTTAAAAAACAAACCACATGAAATGACTGTTTTATGATTTACATTAATTTTTTATAGTTGGTATTTGTTATTTGAAAAAGAAAACAAATAAATGTTTGTTAATTTTTTACTAACATAAGTGGTTTTATTTTTACTACAGTTGTGAACAGTAAAAAACAAATGACAATGTTAGTTGAATTTACTGAAATGTAAGTCGTCCTTTATTTAAGTGAAATTTCATTTGTTTTAAACTACATTTGCAGTGGTACATAGTATTCTAAGTGTAGAAAGTATAAGTGCTTATTTAAGTGATAAAGTTCCTTTAATCTTAAATACCAGAAAACATCAACTTGAGTACTTACCGACTCAAAATGCTATATATCTTTAATATACCCCTCCTGTGATACGCTCTGGTTTAAATGTGGTTTATGTACAAATGTTACTTGTTTACTGTGTACTCAAGTGTGGAAAAGCGTGAAATAAAAGTAAATAATATATCATCAAGAGAGAAAAAAAAAACGATGAAGAATCTTTTACAAAAAATTAAATGACAGAAACCCCTTTAAAAAATAATTCGCATGATATACTTCTTTAACGAAAGTATAACAAGAACTTTTCTGCCCTAACAAACCAAAAGAATATTTCGATTACTTTCTTTCTATTACTTCATGGTTAAGAAAAAAAAAACTTGGCAGAATGTCTACAGTAAGGAGAAAAAAAGCTTTAACAAACACCAAGTTTTGGTATAATTGTTATTGTAACACAAAGTTAAAAGTTAAATATTTTCTTTGCAAATTTTCTTAAACTTATAAAATAACAAGGCAAAATCGTACAGAGAATAAATGATGTTGCAGTAAATAAAGGATTTTTTAGTTTGCATAAAATATGGTGAATGTGTACATACAGCTTTTGAACAAAATATTGTAAATTCTATAAAAATAAATAAATATAAATTAAGAAAAAGCTTTTGATATTGTCTGACTGTTTATATTAGACCGACTCACCGTGTATAGAGAAAAAAAGGGTCTTTTGTGCCCAGCCCAGAAAATGGACTTTGGTTTGTTATATTATGATTTCCAAAATATTTTGTGTCTATCATTAAGATCCCGTGAGCTGTATCTTTTTTAAAAAATATTTTTTTTTTTTACTTTTTTGAAGAATTTTATTCATTAGCTAACGACAAAGTGTACAATATTATTGTCATATGTAAGGTTTTCTTAAGGTCCTTCCAACCGTATATAAAAATCCTTTTTCAGGGATATTCTGTAAAACAAAAAGATTTTTAAATTTTTTGTACAAAGATTTTTGTGATATATATATCAAATTGACATATCGCTTATTTACTTCAATAACGTCATAACTAAAAAATTTTGATTTTATAGAAAACGAGAATAAAGTCTTCAATTTACTTCCACCTTGAAGAAAAAAATAACGACATAATTTCTCTCAAGAGGTGAGTATATAAGATATCAATACGGCTTTATTACAGCTTTTCGAACTAGTCCACGTTTTAACAAAAATTCAGTTCAATTTCGGTGAAGGGCATGTTTGAAAATAATTTAAAATTTTGCAAATTTAATGCATTTTTCACGGTTGTCTAAACTAATTTAAAACAAAGTTTAGAGAGTAATCAGAGTCTACAAGCCGACTAAGTTTCTAGTTGCTGTAAAGATGAAAATTCGGCTCAAAGAAAAAATTACAACACGCGGTTTTTTGGCGGCATAGTGCTTTATCGCAAATTAAAAATTTTACAAAGATGTTTGTTTTAAAAATGCAATCTATATATAAAAATAAAAAAAGTTCGTAAATTTTTTTAAATTCGCGAAAATAGTTATGCCGCGAATATAGCGTATACAATTTTATTTAATAAGCTAAATTTTTATCCTTACAGCCACTAGAACCCAAATACATTTACAGATTGCATTAGTTAAAACATTTTTCTCAAAATTTTTATTTTATATTTTTATATTACCCTAACCGAGCACTAGCTTTCGGCGCATTGTAGCGAAAACAGACCAGTGTCTCTGGTGGGAACCGAACCCACGACCAGCTCACTGATAAGCCATCACGCTACCAACTAGCCTACCGGGGAGCACCTTAAGAATATAATTTTCAGAGCACCTAGGAAAATGCAATAAATGTGCAAAAATCTAAAATATTTCCATGCATAGATGATGCACTTGCCTGAACAAAATTTTGATACCGATATTGATTTGATTAAAACTTAGTTTTCCCCCATAGTGCATTTTTAGTAAAACGTGACCTAGAGCAAATTAAAAAAAAAAAAAAAAACAAAAAACTGAAACACGTATGTCACTTTGACAGTGAATTGCCAAAAATCTCTGTACAAAAAAAAACCCCAAAAATCAAATTTTTTACTGAAAGGATATGTCAAGACATGTGATGACAAGTATATATACCGTTGGACGCACCTTAAAAAAACATTTCAAAACTGATAAAAACATTTTTTTTTTTGAAAATGGCCCAGCTCTCGGGAAATTAACACGAAATATTTGGCGATCATCATAAAAAAACCAAAGTACATTTTGAGGTGTGGACTAGACAGACTTTTTTTACGTGAGTCGGTCTAGTGTATATATTTTAATATATCAAAAAAATTTCTTAAACCTTTAGTGCCCTGTGAAAAAAAAATACCCATGAAACTTAATTTTAATTATGACTACAAGATTTTAAAAGCCAATAAATTGATGTAAAAATATCTATACTTAATAAGTAAATAAATAATATGTAATCAAATACGCGAATTTTTTGGCTCCCAACCTCATGGTTAGGGGCTTAAAAGTGTCGTTGAAAATATAAGACACAAATAATATATGAAATTATGTTTAAAAATCGTCAAATTTAGACTTATTTAAAAACATCGTTACAATATTATGTTGTGGAACCCAGGCTGTCACTTATTTAAATTATTTTAAATAAAAAAGGTAAAACAATCTCGACGTATATAAAAACAAAAAACTAACAAACCTGTAAAAAATATTACTTTAGCCAAAGTAAAAACCTAAATTTTTTATATAAATAGAACATTTTTGGTCTTCAAAGTTTAGTAACGTCATGATGCTTGTTAGGAAAATACCCTAACCACGTGCTTGGTTACTATGAAGACAAGAATGGAGCAAAATTAATGATTAATAGGTTTTTTTTGTTAAAGTTCTGCCTATTATGGAGGCTTTAACTTTTCTAAAACTTCATGTTCTAAAGAGATCTTTAGCCAGATCGAAATACTAATATCAACCTAGCTTATATGTTTGAGTTGCTTTATATTTGTAAACATCCGGAGGTTGGAAGCTCGTTATAAATTAAAAATAAGATAAAATAATCTCGATGTATATAAAAATAAAAAAACTAACAAAACTGTAAAAAATTGGAAAACAACATTTTTTGCTGTTTTATCCTCCATTTTTATATAATGCTCGTAAGACTCAATGTTGTATGTTGACCCATACACTCAAAAAAATAAGTTAGTAGAAAAGTTAGTAAAACGTCTTGTAAATCAGGTATACTATTTTTTAGCAAAATTTTTTGCTAAAATCGTGTTTTCAGCTAAAATTTTTGTTATACTTATTCAGCACTTAACTGTTTTATACTAATGCTTTACTAATATACTAATGTTTTACTAATTAATTTTGCTAAAAAAAAATTGTGCTGATAAGCACATTAATAGTGTGGACGACAACCAGATGGAAAGATATACTCAGAATGAAGTAGATGTCGCGGCATGTCAAGATGGTAGTAGAGAAGAGGAAAATGAAATGTAGACAGAGTAAATTGAAAGACAAAGACACACAGACAGAGTAAATTGAAAGACAAAGACACACATCTTAGGTAGATTTTTTGTGGTTCCTTTTTCTTATTGCAAAAAGGGTTGTTTTTTCGTTTCGTTTGTTTTTGTTTATTTTTTCATTTCGTTTCTATAATTATCTTTGGCAGTTGCGATAGCATCATTTAGACAACCATTGATGTAAGTAATTGAAAGACAATTTTGTTATGTTATATATATTTATTTCTATATATTTTCAGATATTAAATAAATTCATGTCGTCAATGTGGGAAAATGAAAATTTTTATATTTCGTTATTATAGTTAATTATTTTTAAAAGAATCACTAAAATATGTTTTATGATTTTCAGCAAATAAATTAACTAAATTACAATTTTTCTACAAATTGTTTGCGTTTTTTTCAGTCTACTAAAATTCAGCAAAAAAATTTATTAATTTTTAGCAAGGCTTTTGTATTTCTAATCTACTATGTGTTAACAAAACTTTTGCTGAATCTACAAATTTTGTTGCTAAAAATCAGCTCGCTGATTTTCAGCAAAAGATTTTGCTGACATTAGCAACTTTTTTGCAAGCATCCTCCTGACTAAAATTTTGCTGACTCAGCAAAATTTTTTTGCTAACTTTACAAACTTTTTTTTTGAGTGTAGGTCTGTGGACTCAACCACGTCATCTGTGTATATGAATGGGATCGTTATTGAGGATTCAGATACTCTTGATGTTCTGGGCATGAGAATACAGTGTGATGTCCGTTGGACAGATTCACATTATTCAAGTATCGCAAGAAGCTTTCAAGTGTATTGGTTTTCTAAACCGGTGTAAGAAATACTTCACCCCATCTGATCTCCTTACTATTTATACCACCTACATCCGGCCGAAGATGGAATATAACTCCCATATATGGGCAGGTGCTTCAAAGTCTATTTTGGGGCTTCTGGATACTGTGCAACGGAGAGCGTTGATGCTTATCAACTACAGTAGGGTTTCGAACTCTATTGACTCGTTGGAGCATCGTCGGAATGTGGGTTGTGTGACTTTGTTCCATAGATATTACCATGGGAAGTGTTCTGCTGAGATAAGCCGACTCATCCCGAGGGACCGGGTCTCTGTTCGTACTTCCCGCTTGTCAAGTAAGATCTCATCCGTTTGTTGTCTATAGCCCGGCAAATCGCACAACGCATTACAAGAGAAAACTCGTTTTTCAGTCGCACTAGCCGTATGTGGAATTGTCTCCCTGCGGAAGTCTTCAATGCAAATTACAATTTAGAAAAATTCAAGTCAAATGTCCACAAACACTACTCCCTCTTTCCTCCTCCTCCCCATAACCTATTTTCCTGATATCAACACAATGCAATGCATTAGTAGGGGCATCCCCTGAGTGTTGGTTCAACATAAAAAAAAAAAAATATGATATTTCGTAGAATGGAGGGGAGCCCATCAGGATAGTTTCCTTACATATATACAGTGGTGTTCAAAACAGTTGCAACTGAAATCATGGTTTATGTAATTATAATTTTTTTGGTCAAAAAGATTTGTGGTATAAGTTTCTGTTTTTTTTATTAAATTCAGTTATAGCATATTATTTTACAAATACAAAAAAAATTATTCAAAACTTCTCAAAATAATTATTGTTTGAAAAAATGTAACGGCCTGAATCTCATATTAAAAAGGAATGCGATTACCGTTATATCCTATCATTTGTTAGTATAAATTGTTTCGTTAAGGGTAAGAATAATGAGAGTTTCAAATGTTTTAAACACCTGCATTTTGAATAAATCTATTATTACACAAGGCAACAATTTTGAAAAAATTTTAGGGGCTTTGAAAACCACGATACAATTTTGATGTATTGTGGTCCCAGTAGTACAAATATGGTTTAATTTTGAAATTCTATGGAGAGGTTTTTTTTTAAAAATTTTTAAGTAAAATTATAAATTTTTTTAGACGTTTCTCCACATAATTAATGATAACTAAAAAAAAATTAGTCCGATATTATTCAAATAAATTTAGAAAACTGAAATTTACATAGCCTTTAAATCCGTTAATATATTGCGCTTTCAATCGGCTCAGTAGTTTCGGAGTTATAATAAAAAATTGAGGGAAAAAATATTTTTTACGTGAAAATAGCAAATTTTTTTTTTTTTTTAAAAAATCATAAAAAATCGGAAAACGGCAAAAATCGTTCAGATTTATTGCTTTATCGCAAAGCCACATGTAATAGGAACAAAATGAGATATCGATCATAAAATCGATTGCTTTTTTCGAATTTTATTCACAATTAAGTGAATTCGCTTATTTTTCACCAAATTTTAGTTTTTTGTCTGATATACATAAAATTGAGTAGTTAAGTTCTTCTTTCGATTGATTGAATTTTGAAAACATTTTCCCCATGCTATGTACAAATTTTCACATCAAAAATGCATTACATAGTAACATTCGTGTATTTTTTTGGCAAAACCCTACCTAGAATATACTGATTCTATTCTTCGGAAAGACATTTGTGTTGGATGAGCTTAAATGTAAATAAATAAATAAATTAAATAGTAGAAAATTTATATTTTATTATTCACATTTATTATAATAAATAAAACAAGAAATAAATAAATAAATATGTATTATAAACTACAAACTCTGAAATTTTCTTTTAGTCGATTTTCTACTATTGTTGAATAACGAAGTGTTACTCTGAATACTCCAGCAAAAATCAGCCATCATGTGTGCATCCCAGCAACCCTGGTATCGTTCCTCCATTGTCCCGGATATATTGGTGGAATCGTTCGCCCTGTTCTTCACTCAAGTCTCCTAGATTTTCAGGAAAACGATCTAAGTGACTGTGCAGGTAGTGTACTTTGATGCTCATGTTGCATCCAAGATTCTGGAAGTGAGTTAACATCTCTTCAACGTGCGCAACGTAATCATCACCCTTGTTATTTCCTAAGAAATTTTGAATAACCCTTACAAACGAATCCCATGCATTCTTCTCAATTTCTGACATTGAACTGCCAAATTCAGTAATCGTTCACCAATTTGCGAATTTGTGGGCCATCAAATATGCCTGCTTTCAGCTTTTCCATACTTAGATTGGGAAACTTCCTTGAAATATACTGGAAACATTCACTATCTTTGTTAAGTGCTTTAACATATTGTTTCATGAGACCAAGTTTAATGTGAAGAGGGGGTAATATGATGCGATCTCGGGGCACTAAAATTTACTTTTCAAAACAACGGTCCATTGTGTTGACTGAGCGTGCATACCGTCGTCAATTTAATGTGCGGGTTGCACCCTCTCAGTCAACAATAAACCGTCTGGTTGCAAATTTTCGAGAACAAGGAGCAGTAAGGAACCTTCCTGGTCCCGGCAGACACCGAACTGTCCACACGGCTGACAATATTCAAGTGGTACAGGAGAGTATTCGGGAGGATCCAGAAACATCAACCAGGAGACGTTCTTCACAACTGGGCCTCTCAAGAACGTCGCTGCAGCGAATTTTGCACACCATAGGATTGGTTCCAACAGGATGGAGCCACAGCGCACACTGCGAGGGCCACCAATGACTCTTTTACGCGACATCTTTGGTTGAAAGAATAATTTCTCGTAACAGCAATTTTAATTGGCCTCCGCGTTCCCCGGATTTAACCGCTCCAGACTGTTTT